>JAZHYW010026756.1:0-150343 GCA_037355805.1 Ixodes ricinus
CCACCTGCTTAATATATTAAATTATGACCATGTCCACACGTTTGCGGAACGCGTTAATTTCTGGGAGCGCTAGCACTGGCATAAAGCAACGAGGACAGTGAAACATCAGCAAGTTCTAAAAGATACCCGCGATCTGTGAACATTGTGAAAAGCGGGCTGAAGAGAAAACTAATTATAATCGAGAAACGTACGCACCTCGATGTGCTTTTTAACTTAGAACTAGACGTCTTTGATGCGCGAAGCAGCTTAATTTCTGGCATGCAGAGTAGGCATTGAAACTGTAAATTATCTGATTCCGTCTCCCTTAGTTGATACGTTTCCTTCAATCCTGGCCATAGCGACGGAGTTTCGTAATTCATGTTCATCTCACACGTAGAATGAGTCGGAGATGGTAGTCAATCGGCTTTTATAAACTACAGCATGCGAACGAGGACTGCTGGATCACAACCAGCCAACCAACATCCTTCATATTTACGCCGGTTTTAGTAACAGTCCGGTTCATACTATTACCAGAGACTGATTTACTTCACTATGGGGAACAGGACACCGGTTACCAGCACACTGGTTATAATCACTTGCTGCCTCTTACCAGCAGTAGCTCTTAGTTTTTCTGCGAAAAAGAAAAAGGTTTTGTGTTTGTTAGTTCTCTTTCCATGTTTAAAACTTTTTTTAATTTTTTTTTATTATGATTTTAGTGAAGTAAAGACTAATCAGGCGAAAAATTCTTGTGTGTCCAAAAGTGGCTCAGGAACTTTCAGGCAGCGAGGGGGAGAGTGAAGGTAAAAAATTCGACAAAGGTTTTTTTTTTCTTGTAACTAGAGAAACGAGCAAATCGCTTCGCCACTAGTTGTCCACTGTTTTAAACAGATGTCTCTCTCTCCCTCCCCCCGCCCCCCCCCTCGCCCCCCCCCCCCCGCTGTCCACCTCTGCAGCACAAAGCGGAGGGGGAAGAGGAGGGAGGGGAAGAGGAGGAGGCGACGCCTATTCCTCTTCCGAGAAGCAGTTGGACGTTGCCTTCCAGAAGGACTTCCCGCAGGCGACTGGATCGATCACGACGGGCACAAGAACACTCGACCGCGGCGGCAGGTTCACGTGGTCCGCAATAACTCGGATGGCGGATGCCGTCGTTTTGGATCCCTCCGGAAGTAGGACAGGCTTTCGCAGCGTCAACCTGTTCACTCCAAGGTCGATCATAAGACCGTATTCCCACAGAAAGTTCATGCGAAGGATGACGTCTCTCGCATAGTCCTAAAGGACGACGAACTTGACTGGACAGATCTCTCCGTGAATTTCGACGCGAGCAGTGCACCTTCCATCAGGCATGATTAGGTGCCCTCCGGTGGTTCGTATCTGCGGGCCATCCGACGGCGTCGTGACTTTCCGAAGGCGGCGAGAGCTTCCACTTCAGAACGGAGTAATCTGCTCCGGTATCCACGAGTGCCGACGCGTCGTGGCCGTCGATGACAACGTTGAGGTTGTTGGGCACCGTCGCAGAATCGTCGTTCCGATGCTTCTTGTCGCTAGAGTGGAGGCCATCCGACGTTCTTGGAGGATCTTTCCGACGGACGTCTTCGGCACTCCACCTCCAGGGGTTGCCGCGCTTAGTTTCCCCGACGAGGGGCGAGGGGCGACAGGCTTACACGGCGGGGCCTATGCATCGGCTAAGCTGAGCGTAGTGGTGAGGGCAACCTGGACCCATGTTGGAGGCGCAGGCATCGTAGAGGGTGGATGTCGTAGCCTCGTCGATCTCCCGAGGTCGCCCACCGTAGCGTGGGATAGGGTCGTCGGGATAGAAGCCGCGTAGCCCAAGCTGCCGATGCCGGCAACGGTGGTTGACGTGGTCGGCTTCACCGCAGTGGTCGCATGGCGGGCGTCGATCAGTCGTGCGCCACACGTCCGTCTTCCTTGGTGCCGGGGGTTCGGCTCGGTTGTTCCTCGGTGCGCTGAGCGTAATGCGGTGTAAGGGCTTCCCGTGGAGGGGGCGCCGGGTGCTGGTACTGGCGGTTTGCTGGCGGCGGTCGTAGTGCCATGGGTGCGTAGATCTAGTTCGGTTCCTCGGGCGCCGCAATGCTGCGGGAGGCCTCTAGTTGGAGCGCCCGTTGAACCTCCTCTCGGACGACCTCGGCGATAGAAACGCCGAGGTCGTCCGAGAGGTGACCTCGGACGACCTCGGCGTTGAGGCGGACGATCAGCAGAGAGTAGAATTTTCCTGAGCTCTTCCCTGATGACGTCGTGGACGACGTCGACGCTCGAAGGTTGTCAGCGCCGATGCCGCCCTGGTCGGATCGGGGAGTTGCCATATTGAAGAAATTCTGTGAGGCCCACTAGGATTTCCTGTGAGTGCCTAGAGGTGTTTTAGGATATCCTGAATTGTCTGATGGGCCAAACAGACTCCTCTAGTAGGTCTGTGGGGCCCATCAAGATATTTTTCTGAGAGGTGTGCGTTCCTTCAGGATCGTTCTATAAGGTCTGTGCGGCTTTTCAGGGCCGTTCTAAAGGGTCTGTGAAACCCACCAGACATTATCGGGAGGACCTTGCAGAATTCATCCGAAGACGATAGTGCGTACACCTGCTGTGTTCATCGGCAACCCGCATCGGTGACGCGAGTGCGTAAACCTGTTGTGACGCTCTTTATGTTGGTTCATTGTGTAGATGCCTTTGCAAACGAATATCGCTTTGATCGAGACTCATTGAGTGCAAACGATGCCCACACATTTCCGCCCATTGAGAACAGATAGAAGTCTATCGAGCTACCTTTATCGAACGATCTCGCCTCAAGGATTCGGCGGTGCGAGTTGGCCACCCAGCGGCTCAGCTGCGAGCCCAACAACGTAGTAATCCAAGCCGGTCCCAAATGTGTGACATATGCGACGGACAGCAGAAAGACTACAGCGGACTCATACTAATTGCTTATTTTTTGTTCCATTTCCTTGCACCGTCTGTGTGTATACAGCGTTTCAAAATTTACAAATTCAAGGCCCACCAGCGCGTGATTGTTTCTTCAGAAACGGAGCGTTGAAAATGCCATTTATTGAGAAGTTGCAGGCTTCCAAACGCATCTTCGGGCGGCCGAAGCGAACCCCGCGCTCCGAAGATCTCTTTTTCTTTTTGGGAGAGGGGTTTGTGACCACGGTGACCACGGCCTCCGGAATGTGCCGTGCCCTGAAAGCAAAGTAGTCTGGTTTTCCCAGCGCGCGACTGGGAAGGGTGATCTGAAATTAGAGTCGCCGTGATATCCCCGCGTCCGGACTGGTCAATTTGCTGCCGGTGGCAACGGTCGTAGGTCGGCGGGAAAGTCTTTATTCCTGTTGGCTCCTGACACTCGGTAAGCTCGTGTGAAGGCACTGTTTGTGCGAATGAAGTCTGTGCATTCCCGTGGCGACTTTTCTGGGCAGGTTCTTCGGGAGTCTGTTTTCGATATCTGGGTGGCGCACATGGATGGCCCTCCTCACCAGCAGTCGTGCGTCCGAGAACGCAGTCACGCTGGAGGTCGGACAAGCGTCGTCAACCTGGGCCGAAGCCGCCAAGCGATCCGCGCCTCATTCCCTCCAATGCCTCAGTGGGCCGGCAGCCACTGGAAGGCATGAGTCAAATCAACTGGCGTGCCGGCGAGTAGGTTGTAGTAGCTGGCTCGGACTGACAGTGTACGCTCGATGTTCGTTGCTTCGGCAACGAATTCGTCGACAGCAGTTGGCGGGTCGTGAACAAGGCCGCCGAAGATGTCGTTTTTCACCCCTCTCACAAGGACGCGAAACTTCTCCTCGGTGGCCTGAGGGTCGGCGCGGGTGCTCAGGCGGAGAACATCTTCAACAAAGCTAGTGACCGTTTCGCTGGGGACTAGAGTTCTTATTTGCAGGAGGTTTTCCGCTCGCTGTCGTCGATGCTAGATCGTGAAAGTCCTCTTCAACTCGGCCACACAGATGCCCCACGACGTAAGCGAATCATCGTGGTTCTCGAGCCAGTGCCTCGCAGTACCCTCCACCGAAAAGTGGAAATTCTGCAGGTACTGCTCAGCAGTCCATCCGGGCGTGCCACGCGCTCGTAGTGTTGAATCCGGTCCTCGACGTCCTCGTGAATCTCGCCGTGGAAGGGCGTCGGCGTACGAGGGGCTACGGGCAGGTAAACGACGGGGCAGGCAGCGGCGGGAATCTCAGTTTGCAGGCCCTGGGATATCATAGTTGGTTTCGTCGACTTCTTCCTCTGGGGATCTGGCAAAAGTCCGAACTCCGGGGGTTGGTCTTTGGTGCGGCGGCTTCCTCCGGGTCTCAGTAGTCTCCTCGGACGGTCTTCTTGAGCCGGGGACTTTGCTAGCGCTGAGTGGCCTCGGAGGGGTACGCTTCATGGGCTGCAGTACCCCGCACCTCCACCAGAATTGTCACGGATGGAAAAGGGCTCGACAAATGTAGAATGAAAATAAAGGTTCAATCGACAAACTTGTGCCAGAAAACCAAATAGAGAACGAGTGTCGACACAGTAGAAAAGCGGGCAGCAATTTGGCGGCGTAACAGCAAGCGAGAGCGATACTGACTCGACCAGGTCACGCGCAGATCCTTATCTATACTCCCTTTTCACCTTATGTTGTACCGCAGCGAAGGCTAGAAGCGCGAGCTAATAGCATTTGCAGCTGCCCTTAATGCGCGAGAGCTTGTGCCGACGAGATGTGCCCTGAGCAAGGAGCTCGCACTTATATATTTTCCTGCGGTACATCATAAGGAGAAACAGAGTATAGTGTGAGTTGACACTCTCGAGAACAAGTGAGTGGGACGAAATGATAGAAGTTACGTCCCGAGTAAGAATAAACACGAATCTTTTAGAAGCTGTGAACGGTCGTTTCTTGCTCGGTTTTGCTCGCGGCAATATCAGGATTCAAAGCTTGCAGTAGCCCATTGAAGTTATCAATTTTATTGTTGATATTTTGAGAGTTAATCAAGAGGACAGAACACTCAGTCACACTATTCTTTGCGGTTAAATGTTGTCATCTTTTATTCAGTTTCGTGGCAGATTGGGTATCATGATCCCAAGCATGGGCTTCACCTTTTATGATTAACTTATCATGCGCAAGCGAAACATTATCGTGGCCGTTTTGTTTTGTTTTCTTTCAAACAGTCCATAACTTACGGCAAATTTTATTTACACGAGGCGAAAAGTCTCTTGATGCGCAGTAGTTAGTACCTTTCAATTTCTTAACATTACTAAATTTTACAGCGCAGCTGTTAAGGACTAGTTTCCCCAGGATCGTGTCGTCGGATTAGAAATGATGACACCAAACTCTGGACAGCTACCGCCATCTATGAGCGCCGGTGGCAACCAGGCATCTGGTTGCTGCCGTAGATGCCATAGATTGCTGCCATAGATGGCGGCAACCTTCCTTCGGAGGAAGAAGAGCGGGAGCGGAACGAGCGGCGATGGGCGCAGCAGCGCGAATGGTTCCGCAACCGCCGCGAAGCCGCTATCGCCTAAAGCTCCACTGCGTCAAGCGCTTCAGATCCCCTTGCGAAAGAAGATCAGATCGCTCAACTGGAAAGCCACCGCCGAGAACAGAAGCTACAGCTCCGCTTCTCTTCCTTCTTTACCAGACTGGAATGGCTGAAAGTTTTTTTTTCGTGTCCTTGTGTTACAAGAAACTTGCAATAATCGGACGAATATAGTTGTGCCCATGCTTCCCAATCTTATGACCTCTCTGCATTTCTCCCACCGACACCTGCAGCCTATCCCGGCAAAAGGCTCGAATTACGTTTTCAGAAGTTTTCCAGCTCCAGCGTGGCTCCCGATCTTCAATACCATAAAAAACAAGGTTCAGTCTTTTGCTCCAATTTTCCAAATTATTTCATTTTTGAGCCATTTCTTCTGCGTTTTCCGAGTGAAGTTGAAACTGGCTACGAACCCTTGCCTCGTCATGAGCAGCATTTTCCAACGTTTGCATAGAATAAAGCGACATTAAAACATCCAGGCAACACTTATGCTGCAATTTTCAGACATTACTGCAATGTTATATGCTACCTGAAAATCTTAAAGAAGCCTGACCCACACAGGTTAATCCCTCCATTTTAATTTTATGTGCCTCAACTATCTCTCCAGATTGTTTGTTCCCGTGTTTGCACAACACGACAACATTTCTAGGAGCGGTTTACAGGCGCAGTCTCGGCAATGTAATGCCAAGTTGGAGCAAGCGTTTCCTGCTAAAGAAGCGAGGTGCTTTAGGCGGGTATTGAGGCACCGCCCCGCCCCGTCTGGCCGACGTATACTTTCCCCGCACGAGAAAGGTCACCTTGCATACACCCCTCGATTAAACTCAGCTCAATTTGGCTTTAGAAAAAATCTTTCAACTGAAGCGGCCCTCCTAGCACAAAAAGAATATATTCTAGAGCAATTCGAAAATAGAAAGCTAGTACTTGGTGTTTTTGTCGATTTCACTAAAGCTTTTGATAGCCTAAATCATAAAATACTCTTACAAAACCTCGAACATTATGGTTTTCGAGGCGGCCCGTTAATGCTTCTGAACTCTTACCTTAAACATCGACAACAGTACGTATACCTAAACGGCTATTCATCTGCAACTAGAACTATCACATCAGGTGTCCCTCAAGGAAGCATACTAGGTCTCTTTCTATTTAATATATACGTAAACGATATAGTGAACATAGATCAAACGGTTAAACTAGTCATTTATGCGGACGATACTAGCATATTTGTTTTCCGCTGACGAGCCAAATTTACTGATAGCCCATGCAAATATAACGTTATCAAAACTAGAGTTTTGGGCACAGGCAAATCCATTGGAAATAAACACAAATAAAACGAAAGCCATTCTTTTTTGTCCGAAAAATAAGGCGGTATCATGCACTAATAGCCTCATTTTAAGCACAACGCCCATTGAAGTCGTTGGCAGCTTTAAGACACTTGGAGTCACCTTTTCTGAGAGCATGTCATGGGATAACCATGTACAATATTTATTATCTAAATTATCTTGCGTTGTCAGATTAGCAAACCGCAACCGCTCTATCTTACCAACTTCCGTCAAACTTATTATTTATAACTCTCTTTTTTACTCGTACCTCAGCTATTGCCACCTTATCTGGGGCACGACCACAGCTTGAAACTTAGAAAAGATATTCCGGCTTCAAAAGAAAATGGTTAGAATTATCTGCAACGCCCCACATGACTTTCATACTGCTGGTTTGTTCAAAAAATACGCTGTAATAAGCATACATAACTTGTACAGTTACAGGTTGACCGCTGGTTTTAAAAAGATCAAAAACGAAACTCACAATTCCTGACAACTCTCGCGAGGTTAACCAGAAGCGTTGTAACCTATGCTACACGGCACGCTGAATATTGGAGGATGGTACCTCATAGAACTAACTATGGCCTGCAAATGTTAAAATATACTTTACCACATTTCCTTAACAGCTTTATTAGTCGTGACTTTCAACTGGACTCACTCTCCATGAATGAGCTTCGAAATTACTATGTTCAATAACCGCACAGTGTAACGGTTTTTGTGACAATCTGTCCTGCCAAGGGTGTTTTTGTAACAGCTATTTTTTTGCTTTTGTTCGTTTGTTTGAGCTGTTATGTTTCTGCCAATGTAGGAGGTCGGGGACCCGTCAAGCTGTTTTCACAGCTTTTTTCTCAGCCTACCCTTCATCATGTGA
This sequence comes from Ixodes ricinus, assembly GCA_037355805.1. NCBI lineage: Eukaryota > Metazoa > Arthropoda > Arachnida > Ixodida > Ixodidae > Ixodes > Ixodes ricinus. Next base: position 7,656 of record JAZHYW010026756.1, read on the forward strand.
TGAAAAAAATAAAGGCCTTATTGTTATTGTTATGCATGACACAAACTGGATGCGGTACTTCATGCCGCAGCCGCTTTCCCCCTGTTTCCCTCGTGCTCACGCGCTTAACGGCGAAACAGATCCCTTGTTCCGTGCCAAAAACACGTGCTGGGAGGGTCCACCAAGCGCCACATTGCAATGTGACGTGTAATATCGGTACTAAGTGGCATCCACTTAACTTCATCTGTGACATCTCCGTTTGTTCTTTTACGCAGTACATTTCGATAAGCAGCTGACACTAATAGTAACAAATCAGTCGCCCTGCAGGACCGGCCCTACACCATCAGGCACCCTGGGCAAACTCCAGCCGTAGCACTCCCACCCCCTCCCCCGCCTTTTGATACGCCCCTATCTACTGGGTACGATCAGTAAACATGTGAGAAGAGGGCCAACACGAGCGTTTTGTCAGACGAGAACCGCAATTCAAAAACGAACAACGATCGTGCATATCAAGCCGTGTCAAGCGCCGTGTTAAAAAAAAAAAAAAAGGTCACGAGGTTAAAAAAAAAGAATGAAAAATGGGGCACGGCGTCGCCCCTTTTTGATGGCGCCCTGAGCGACCGCCCAGGTTACCCACCCTTAGGGCCGGCCCTGCGTTCTGGAAGCGTACGAGACGGTACGACTAGGTGTCAAACCCGCCGGATCGCAGGCTGGGTTGCTGAGACCGACAAACCAGTCGAAGCAGGGAAATAAAAAGGCGTAATCTGCAGTGTTTTGACGTACTGAACCAAAGAACTAGCGATAAGCTGCCGGTTCCACTAGAACTGCAAAAAAGTGACGCGAGCGTTTACTGCCAATGCCTAGATATCCACTGCTGAATGCATTAAAAACGTGTATTAACCGCGTCCGACCCACTGTGGACCTACCCTTCAATGCACCAACTACAACTCTATAAAAACCGCAGTGCACACGCACCAAGCCAAAACCAAGCACCATATGGTTTCGTGGTTCCGTCCAGGTTCCGTCGTTCCCACTCGCATAAACAGCACGCATGTATGGTGTATGGCGCACGTCCTCGAAATTGGGCCCTCCATTTCCGCCTGATTACGTCATAAAAATATCATGCTACTGCCTGCCGCGATCCTGGCGATGGCAGAGTAGCCGGGCGGATGGCCTGTTTGAGGGAACGTGGATGAATGGCAATCTAGCCCTCCAACAATGGAGCCAGGACGGAAATAGGGGTCCACGGACACACAACAATAATATAATTCCATGTCCAAGAGGGCACATCCTAACATTTACTCATTCATCGATCTTATCAAAATGGATAGGCCCTGATTAGGATCTCTCTACTGCAACTAGCAAATGGAATGCGAGGCACGTGGCCAAGGCACAAGTGAGTAAACAAGAACAAGCTTTCTGAAGGCTGATTTAAATATTTTAATCCAGCTACTTTGTTCAAGACTTACTTTTCAGAAAAAGCATTAAAAAAGGATTGGGATGAGGACAACAGAAGCGCCCGTCCGTGTTGTTTGACCGGTGTTTTTGCGTTTTTTTTTCTTCATACGTTTGAAATGCTAAGGCATTCTCTGGTCTTCGGGTAATTTTCATTTTTTTTTTAAAAGTGGTCTTGATTATTAAAACAGCTCCAATAATGTCTGCGGAATTGCAACACAAAACCTGCGTTTTCTTTCTTTCTTGTTTGTTTGTTTCATTCCCATTTTGTGTCTGAATGAAAGATGAAAATAAAGGCTTACCGATCATGAAGCCACCTAAAGTTTTGAAATTCTAATCCGCAGCAAAAGAAAACAACAAAGAAAGTTTCTTGTGCTTTTAGCTGCCTAATATAGTTTGAAAGCCTTACGGTTTGGAAATAGAAGAAGAAAACGCTTTTAGAGGTCTAATACAGTTTTTAAGCCTTACAGTATGGAATTAGAAAAAAAAACGCTTTTAGGGGCCTAATATAGTTTTTAAGCCCTACGGTTTGTAAATGACGGCTGTACTGTGACTGGATAAAATAGAAACGCTTTCTGTAAACGGACGTAAGGTGCAAGACGTCTTATATGGAAAGGTTAAAAATATTGTCACGAATGACAAGTGATGAGGCGATAATAACTGAAGAAACTAAACGTTTAATGGGGCGAACTTGTGCCCAAAAGTAAAAAGGAAACAGAAGATAATAACAAAGCGTCGCGGGCGTCGAAAGCGGCGAAGCAGCAGGATCGAACGCTGAGGCGAAACTGACTCGGCTTGCCAGGCGAAGCCCCTTTTGAACACGCGTGGGCTCCAGAACATTCGGCGTAGAAGGTTCGGTTCGTAGAACATTCTAACCTCGAATTAGCAAGGCGGCTCTCGAATTTACTAGAACATCACATTACAGCGTCAACAAAAATCTGTAGGCGCGGCCAGGAATCGAACCCTGGCCTTCTGCGTGGAAGGCACGCGCGATAACCGTTAGGCCATGAGCGCGCTACCTGCTTGGTCAGCTGCGCTCGCGGCATTATCCCCCCTTTAAAAAAGTGCATCGCCCCGATGCAACACAAAACAAAACAAAACAAAGCGTCGCGGGCGTCGAAAGCGGCGAAGCAGCAGGATCGAACGCTGAGGCGAAACTGACTCGGCTTGCCAGGCGAAGCCCCTTTGTACACGCGTGGGCTCCAGAACATTCGGCGTAGAAGGTTCGGTTCGTAGAACATTCTAACCTCGAATTAGCAAGGCGGCTCTCGAATTTACTAGAACATCACATTACAGCGTCAACAAAAATGTGTAGGCGCGGCCAGGAATCGAACCCTGACCTTCTGCGTGGAAGGCACGCGCGATAACCGTTAGGCCACGAGCGCGCGGCCTGCTTGGTCAGCTGCGCTCGCGGCAATATGCCTAATAATAAAAGAAAAAGGACGAAACAAATTGAACGAAAATCATTCAGTGTGTTTAAGCAAAAAGTGTACAAATAAGAATGAGCTGAAACCAGTGTTGAAGGCGTTATAGAAAAAAGAAATACGTTACTTGCAGTAAATGAAACGCGTTACCGACCAACGTTACCTAGAAATAAAATAAACGCATTACCGTTGCAAAATAACGCACAGCACTTTTGCGTTATATTTGCGATACATGAAGTGCTTAAAGTCAGGGGGTCTCCGGGGGATCTCGGACCCCCAACAGTTTTGACGGTGGGGTCTGAGACCCCTCGTCATACCTCTCCAGCGTTGACAAAACCACAACCGCAGCTATTGTTTATTAGAAGAACACATGATCTGATTTACCCCTGCTCAAGTTAGATCACGTCGTCAGGAGTTCTTGCTTCCCCGGGATACACTTACACACTAGTCAAGTAAATTTCGTGTGTATCTAGTACGACCTCCCCCTTTCCCGCTTAAATCGGAGTTTGTAGAGACCCCCGCAGATTTAAGCACTGGTTACATGCCATTGAAGGCGGAAGCTGTTTTCGACACTGGGACAAAGGGCGCGGGCGTTCTGGTCTTTCTAAAGTCGAAGTGTTTGCACCGAGAAAGTAAAGGCAAAAGATGGAGTATATCTGGGATGAGTGCAAACATTTTTTTTAATTTATTGAAGATTTGGGAGGAAGATATAACATGTAACGTCGCTACGTTACACGTTACTCGAAATAATGAACGTAAGCACAGCGTAAAAAACAAAAAAAAACAATATAAAAAAAGACATTTTGTTTTTTATTGCAAAAATGAATTATGCATTACCGAACGTTCATTCTCCGCCCGAATGTAGCAATAGAGGACCGAACCCGATGGCAAAGCTTGTGGGGATTGTGATCCCTCAACATTCTGTCGCGTCAGCGTCTTGGCGCGCCGTGGCGGCCGCGCTGGCGTAGCGAGAGGTGGCGCTGCTTACCACTGTGAGTGGCTTCCTCCTCTCCCCTTTGGGGCGATTTCCGGAACGAACCCCCGCACAAAGGAGATCGACGTGTCGCTCCTTGATTGGCCCTTTCGCCCCGCTGTTATCTTAAAACTAACGGACAGCGGGATCTCTGGGTCTTCTTCCTGGGATTTCGGCGGCGGCAACAACAGGGAACCGTCCGGCGCACCGGTGAGCATTTACCCCGTCTTTTGTACCTTTGTGAACGACCGTTCGGCCGTGGACCACCTCCACTCCGACGGCGTTCACCAGCTTATAGCCGCTTCTTTTGTATTGTAAATAAACAGAGTTTATCACCGTTACCAACGTGACTGGTGTCTCATTGCGCTCGACGAGCAGCATGCCACGCGAGTACGAACCCGCTTCGCGGTAGAACGTCTCGCCGCGAACGTGGTACTCCCAAAGGCAGTGGCCCTAAGGAGAACCACAAGCTTCCGCACTAACATTAGCCTCAATAAAAAGAAAATTATAAATGCTTTTCTGAAATTTTCAACGGGAAAATGGGGCCCATTTTAAACTTAAAAAGAAAATACCACGCAATTTACGTTGGCGACGGAATGGTGATTGTCCTGAACCAGCGCCTTGCCGCTCCTTTAAGACACGCATTACGCATGGAACGTTCTGAATCAAACCACACGACGACACCCGAGCATGGCCTGCAACTTTCCAGAATAGTGAAGATTTCTAAAAAGGACTGGAAGTAGGAGCATTCAAACCACGTTCGTCCGCGTGGCAACCGCGTGCGGTGCCCAATTCGCCACGCACGCGGCAATATCAAAACCCTAGCTAGATATTTCTTATTAATTTTTTTACAACGTACGTAAATGCCACGTTCGCACGTTGCATAGAGAACTCATAATACGTACCTCAAGTCTTCATGTGAGGAGAGCGTTCAAACCAGAAAAGATCGCTTGCTTTCCTTCTTGTTTTCCGCTTGCAAGCCGAGGCGACCCGTGTGCCGAACGAAACCCGAATGAATAGCAAGCGTTGGCAGGAACAATATATTTCTCCGTACAAAAATACTCGTCGATGTGGCTTACAAAAATGGGCGTGACGTCGTCCCGTGCGAAGCCGCACGTCCAGCGGTGAACGAAGGAACGCGTTTCCAACGTCCTGGAAGTAGTCCGCACAGTTCGGTCCGCGGAAATAACACGTCGTGGCACGTCAAAAACAGAGCACTCCTATGATCACTGTACATATGCGTCGTCGAGCAGGCGACGCACGTCCCGCCGAGGAAAGTCCTCGCCAGGGCGCCTTGTCTGCTCGTTGCGAGTCTCGAGAGCTTAGGCCGCAGTCACATACATCGCACAAAAGACAGTGTGCAGACAGTGTCTCAGGCATGTTTCTTTCTTGTATGATAAATCCCGTCAGATTGATCATATAAACACTGTCTGCGGACATGCTCTAAGCACACATACGTGTGAAGGAAACATGCTTCGAAAATGCTTGAGGCGTGTTCAATGTCTTTTGTATGACGTATGCACCGTGCGACTGCGGCTTCTACGCTTGTTCCCCTTTGGCATCGAGGGCGGCTGAGTTTCGTTCAGGCCGGGAGCTGCGGCGAGGTCACAGTTCGGACACCTCGAGTTTTCCGGCCCGGTTGGGCGTGCCCATCTTGCCGAGGAAAACGCTGGCGTAGGGGCAGCCGTTCTTGTTGTACCTGTTGAGGTTGTTCCGCTCGGCCACCTCTGGGCAGAGCAGGTCCGTGGAGCCCACGGGCATGCTGATGTTCTGCACGGTGCCGTTGGACAGCACGTACACCTCGGAGCACAGCTGAGCCGAGTCGAACTCGCGGTCCTGGCTCTGCCGGTGGCTGTCCGAGGAAGAGGACGTGCTGCCGGACGTCTCGGCCACCGCGTTCTCGTCCAGGGAGTTGCTGTCCACGGGCCTGGAGCCAAGAGCAGGCCGTCAAGAGGCGACTCGCATGCTGATTCGCCGATTCTTCGAAGGAGTTCCTTCTGAAGGATTTTTTAAGTACCCATAAAACGAGCCTATAATTGGAACACCAGAAGCGACGCAGCTCTCTCGAGCGCTCTTCAGCCGGTCTGTTTTCAGGATCGTCATGATTATGCCAGGGTTACGCCATCCCAACGATCTGGCATGGACATCCACTTCCGACAACAGCGTCGGGAAATGTTTTAGGTAACTGAGCACAAACGTTTGGTCAGAGGCTGAACAGCGCTCGAGGACATCGTCCGACCAGACTGATTTACCATTGCTATTAAACGTTCGAGCCTCGTTAAGCCTGCACGAGGTGTACGCCGAGGCGTAGGCCCGGTGCTTGAGTGACCCTAACAGTCCAGAGTTCCACCGTCATGTATGCTGGCTACACTGAGTGCCGTACGCAATGCAACGTGACGGAAATAGATGGCTGGGTTTACGGATCGTTTTGGAGATCGCTGCCTGAGAGGACAGGTTACAAAATCAGTTTCGCTTTAAGTTTCAACGACTTCGATGTAGAAAGCGTTCACGGGTGGCGTGCGCAATTAAACGGCAAAGGCCTATACCCCCTTTGACCTTATGTTGTATCGCAGCGAAGGCTAGAAGCGCGAGTTCATAGCGTTGGCAGCTGCCCTTAAAGCACGAGAGCTTGTGCCGCCGAGATGCTCCCTAAAGCAAGGACGCTCGCGCTCGTAGCCTTCCCTGCGGTACATCATAAGGTGAAATAGAGTATAGTCGAAAACCGTTATGCAGATGTAGGCGGCTCGTGACTAGTCTTGAAGCATATTAATTAAGGGAAATGATTTAACGAAGCTTCCTTCCGTCGGTCGATACAGGCGTCGGAGAGCTTGCCGTTGGCCAAGATAGTCCGTGGACAAGACGGCCAATGTCTGCTTCATATACCTTCGTGAATCAAAGGCGTACGCTTAGTTTTCCAAGCAGCATGGATTTTGGCCAAGCATTGGCCAGTGGCTGGCGATGGTACTTCTGCTAATGGCCGAAGAGCGGCCATTCATTGGTCAATGTTTGGCCAATGGCTGATGGCCAGGGACCATTGGCCAATGGCCAGAGAAAGGCCAGTCATAGGCCAATGGCTAACCACTGTCTGGCCACGAGCCAAAGGACCATTGACAGCCATTGGCCAATTATTGGCCAAATCTGTGCTGCTTGGATTGTTTGCGCTCCAGAAATGTCCCCACGAGATACCTTAAATTGCTAAAACGCTCAAAAAGCAAAAAGAAAAAAAACAGTCATGACAAGTAATTCGTTAGTATTTTCACTGCCCCACAGTTAGCACATGAGCATGGGAAACAGTTGTTAAGGCAGTCACACTCGGTTTTGAAAATGTAGTTCGGTTGGACCCCACCACAGTTCACCCCAGATCACTTCATCCCAGGACAGTTCATGCCGGACATTTCGTACCAAAAAACATGTGATTCTGATATGTTTTAACCCAAAACCTTTTATCCTAGGGACACTTTATACTGCTACATTTCATGTTATCAGAGCTTATGCAGTATCTAGAGCCGTTGAAACGTCTGGGGATGAGACTTCTTTGGGATAAAATGTCCGGGATAAACTGTTCAGGGTTGTAGTGAGTAGACCGAATTCGGTGGGGTTGGATGTTACCATGTTAGTGGCGGTTTCGGATCGCCGGAGAGTGTACAGGCAGGGCCTCCTATTTTACTGCGCCATTTTGCCCACCCTAAAGTTGCGAGCTAGGAAAATGTTTCCAAAATAGTTAAAGGCTAGACCTATTGATTCTGCATTTGGATGGCTGTCGAAAACAAAACACAAAGAAAAGACAACCGATTGTAAATTTGGCACAGTGCAGGAAATTCCTGCGATACACCGGCCACGCAGATGCAGATGCCTTTATTCTAACGTCGTCACTAGGGAATTGCCGCAACACGCCGCCGCCTCACTGGTGCATTGGCTGCGTGCTGGCAACGCCCAGCATCAATCTCCAGAGCGTCTGCCACCGGAGTAGCACTATATGATCACTGGCAGAATGAGAACAGCAGGAAGCACTGTCTACGTTTGATAACGCTTGGGCGTCTCATCAGCCTCAAGCGCGTACGCGTAGCCAAAGCACAGAGGAAGGCAACGAACGCGTGCTGGAAGCCGGGCGTTCAAAAGAAATGCTCCATGCGTCCGATGTCGGTAGCCAACGAGCCTCGTTCACTCACACTCCGCGCCGAAGGGGCCGGAGCCCTCACGGCGCGGCGGTATATCTCCAGGCGGCACACCACCCAGGCAAGACCCGCGCCCGGGTGCAGACACGGAGAAGAAGCGGCCAAGCGCGCCCCTCGAGCCAGCCCCAACCCCAGCCAAGCGCCATCACCTCTTTCCGCAAAGCGTGTTCAAAGTACCTATTGGAGGTGAGCGCGACCGGCGCCGTGATCGGAGTGTGCGAGACGTAGACCGTGGATTTCCGCAGCTGTCGCCTCGGGCTGCCACGCTTGCTCTGTGCGTTTCTGTTGGTTCAACCAGGGCCCGATCAGCAAAGGCGCCCCGGACGCGGCCCTATAGACCCGCGGGCCGCGTGCGGTGTACCATGCGCGACCCACCCGTGCACACTTCTGCTCAGCGCTGCGACAGGCACACCGCGTGCGCAGTCCGCAGCGAGCCAATGCCAGCTAGAAGACAAGGCCTGGGACTCTTTCACCTAGACGACATCGCTAGTGGATCCACGCAACGCCGCCTAGGTTGCGGCAGCGTCGCCGCCAGCTTCAGCCTGCCTGCCCCTTAGGGCGGGTCGGGGATCCACTAACCATGACGTCATGCGCAGGCCTTGTTTTTTAGGTTGGGCGAGCACTCCATGGGGTCTGAGAACTTACAAACCGGGGCATGTGGCTGTGAGGAACGTTGGCGGCACGAGCCGGTGAAAGACCACAGTGTGTTCTCTCCCAGTTGCGGAAGTTATCACTGCTTAATTTCGTCGGGGGGGGGGGGGGGGGGAGTTAACGTAGAATACTTCTTTGGGTTCCGTCCGTACTACTAAATTCGGGCGACGCGACGACACATGACGACGCCACATCACGTGGTCCCGTGACCCATAATAAGCACACACCACGTGACACATTACCACGTGACCGGTAGTGGCACAAACCACGTGACAGTTGTACGTATTCTGCGTACTACGAGAGAGATTACGAATCAAGAGCTGGCGAAATCGATCACTCGATCGAATATGCCTACAAAGCGTAACTCTGCCAAACGCCTCACTTGTCCGAGTCCTTGCGCGATTAAACCTCCTTCCTAAATTTCTCGCTCCTGCCTTCTACAGCGCTACGCAAGACGCTCGAAATAGGGTGGGTGAACGAATGACGACAGACACTCGGCGTCGCTCACTCGTCGGTGTTCTTTCCGTCAACATCGCAGACCATACAGATTTTAAGCGCTCGCTTACTGTGTTTCGGTGAGGTAATCAACACGCAACAAACGGGGTGCTCAAGCCCTTCAACGAAAGAATCTCCGGCAACACGGTGCAGTGCTCGGAAAGCCCAGTACGCACACTCATCTACTCTCTGACGAAATCGGGGAGCGTGCTTACCTGGTTTCCTCGTCTTCTTTGTACCAGTCGTTATCGTAAGAATGCATCCAAATTGGGTTGGACCTGAAATAGTCCGGATTTCTTCACTGTCACACTATCCAGGCATATTCAAAATATGCTCGCAGACTAAACACGGAGTTCATGTAAAACCATAGTATAAGGCACCCAAGTTCGGCCAGCGAATTCTCAGCTGATCAGGGTGTCGACCGTCGCAGCCGTGATGACAAGAGCTTTGTTAGGTTAAGTTTACCTAGCCGCTTTAAGTAACAGTGCATCTAAATACAGGACGCATTTTCGGGCACTCATTTTAAAATGACAAATACAAATATATCACAGATTGTACGAAACTGAAACTAATACTTATCACCTATTCAAAAATAAACTACAAAATCTTGTCAGTTCCAGTTTGAATCTCTAATAGAATAACCCCACCAGACACGTAGCCATGGGAAACAGCCCACACGTGTACGCACTGCATTTCTAGTCTCGGTCGGTGCAAACAATGTAACGAATGTGAGACAGGCCTTGCTCTCAAATATGTTTTACGGTGAAAATAAAGCGAACTACTAAAAATCTGGTGAAGTGGCACCTCGCTTTTTGTTTTGTTCCTCTTTCCAGTCTTCAATCTTCGGTCAAATCTCTAGATTGTAAGCCAACCACCCGGATAAATAGACGGGAACTACGGCTGACATTGTGCGTAGACCCAACTCATGCCAGGTGCGAGGCAACCGGTGGTGCCCTGGTGTAAGTTACTCTTGCGATGGACCTGACGCGGAGCGGTTCCGACCAAAGGGCCCAAACTTCCGCAAGCCTCGCGTGTGATACGCGCTACGGTAAACTCCGAACAAAGCCTTGAATAAACTCTACGTTGTTGTTTCTTTTTTCATGCAAGTCGACCTTTGTTGCAGCGTGAGGAGAACAACTGTCGGTTTTAGGTATCTGCGAATAGTGAATTTTGAGCTCGAAGCGAGTAGAGGTTCTGGCCGATTATTTCAGAATCAACTATCGAATAGTTTCTCAATCCCTTTCACTGCTGCACCATGCTTTACAAAAACCCAGCTGAACTCGTAAAGATTGTCGCCAAGCTTCCATTTGCCCCTTTTGTAAGCTAAGTTAGTTTTAATCTAACTATATATGTATGGTGGCCTCAGAAAGTACAATGCCCACATTGGGGTAATTGGGGGATTTACTAATTTGCTTGCTATATGCAATTATGCTTAATTTAATCTTTAATTTGGAAAAAAAGGGACGATCACAAATTAATAACGCATTTTTGTAAGGGCATCTCAGCCTAACATATTCTCTTGCATAATAGCCACAGTTTACTTTTTATAACCTTACTGCAACGTATATATTAAAATTACAACGTTTTCGCTTCTTTGCTAAATGCACCCGGTGCATGCGTGCACCATCTCGCTTTGGAAGTGTGCTTTTCTATTAAGCACGAGACTGATATCGGTTCCAAGATCGCGGCGGGTTAGACCCGTTGAGCGCGCTTCTTACCGAACACCGGTGCACCGTGGAGAAGCAACACCAACAAGGCGAACTCCGCGGGTGTTACTTCTCCACGGTACACCGGTGTTCGGTAAGAAGCGCGCTCAACGGAGCTAACCCGCCGCGATCTACACTTAGAAAATTACGAACATCGCAGTTCATATCGAAGCGAATATTGACTGGCGTATTATTCGAAAATTGGAACATTCGTACTGTCTTAGTCGGTTTCGAGGCCCTCCCTTACCACAAAAAACAAATATCTTGGTGCAATTAATATAAAACAGCGCAAATAAACACAAACACAAGGAGAAGGTGGACACAGACGCAGCGCTGCCAGGAAAGGGCCCAGAGAACCACCGGCGAGTGAGGCCCCCGGGGGAAGAGCCACGGCCTGCTTCAGCGTCACAACGGGTGGCTGCTTACCCTTCGACAGAATGCTGGTTGGTGTTGGGCACGTCCACGCGGTTCAACGCCGAGTCCCTCGAACCTGGCAGGAAGAAGAACGTCACACGATATGAGGCATTGCCTGTGGCTCCCGTCTCCCCGGCTCGGATTGTTTCCGGAATGGGCGCCGGCAGAGCGGACAGAGTGCGTGAAACTTGAGGGCGCACCGTAACGGATCTTCTCTATCTTTAAAGTCGCACAGCTCTTACATTATGCAAAAACAACAACAAAAACACGGTGTTCGCGTCAGATATGACGACAGATTCATTCGCAAGCATACTTTAAGTATGCTCGAAGACCATTTGCCCTATACGTATCCATGCTTCGAAGATTTCTGCGTTCACTCTTTGTATGACCAGTGCGACAGGACCGGTCATACAAGGAAGAAACACGCCGCAGTGTCATCGAGCTGCCCTTTGTACGAAGCGTTAGCAGTGTGACCACGTCTTTATGGAGCACGCATATGCTTGGGACGCGAGATGCTGTTACCAGTTGGCTATTGATTCGAGGTCAGAGACTGTCCTGGTACGCTGCACCCAAGAACCACGCTCACGGAGGTGCTTGGCAACTTCGATGTAGACCTGTGATGCGCATATCCTCTAAAGTTGCGCCCTTGAACGTCGTGAAAGACACCGCCCTGCGCGATTTGATCGAGCATTTCTCTATTCGCGAAGGCTTCGAGCCCCATCGCGATGACTCTCCACAGCGCACCCGCTCGCTGGAAAAGGAAGCCCAGCACACGTTCGGAGGCTACGGTTGCTCGACTTACCAAAAGCTGTCGCAGTGGCTGCCTTCAGCTGGCGCTCATATCTGGGAAAAAAGGATGACAAAAAAATGACGCCGTTTGTGCAAACAAACGGGAACAACCTGTTAAATGCGTCCCCACACCCAGTCAACGACAAATCCGGATCGCCATTCGAGGGGCTTTCGGAGCGCACTTCGAAATTCGGGTACAGGGGGAACTCACAGCGATATCAAAGTATTAAAGACCTGGTCGATGTCACCTAAAAACAAGCCCTGCTCCTTTCCTAATCTAACGTCATTATAGAATGAGAACAGCAGGAAGGAGTTTCACTTGTACCGCCTCCAGCGCGAGCTTTTTCTACCTTTCATAGCGATTCGAGATGACGTAATCTTCGAGCCACGCGTGCAGCCAAAGCGCGATGGAAGGCAACGTGTCCGTGCTGCAGGACGGATATTTGAAAGAGGAGCCCTGCCGTTCTCATCTCGTCAGTGAATATAGTCCTAAAGTGGATTCAGGAGGCGCAGCTTTGCGGAGCGCAAGTTCGACTGCTTCTTTTGCAGCGGTTGTGGTGACGTCAGAACGACGCCGAGCTCTGATTGGTTCTGAATGAAGGATAGTGGGCAGACCTCAAGACAGCTTCCTTTGAGGTCTACCCACTATCCTTCAATCAGAGCCAATCCGAAATCCGAGCTCGGCGTCTTTCTGACGTCTCAACAACTCCTGCGCAAGAAGGAGATGTCTTTCTCTCCGCATAGCTCCGGTCCGCGTATTGCACGTGTATTTTGCAGCGTCTCACAACGTCTTGCAGCGTGATCTCGTCGAGCTTGTTAGGATGTCTTTTGCTAGGGGCGGGCGGGTAGGGGGATCTACCTGCGATGACGTAATGCGTAAGCCTTGTGTTCTACGCGGTACGGGTCTGCTCGATCACCCACATTACTCGCAAGGCTGTCGCACGCACACAGATGAAAACAGAGATAGACTGAGCATTGGCGCGAGGTGGAAAAGGCCATTGACTAAGTGTCCCGAGCGGTGGGCGAAGCAGTGCTGCTCACCGACTCCTCTGTGCCAGGCAGAGCGAGATGACCAGGGCCAGCATGACAGACAGGAAGACGGACAGGCCGATGAGCCAGGTGCGCATCTGGTCCTCCTCGCGCTCGGCATCGCTCAAGGCGTCCGCCGGCTGCACAAATGGCGATTATGAAACCTGAACGCGGACGCCTCGCTGACGGTGGCATTTCTCTCGAAGTGCCTCGCTCATGGCACCTCGCAAGACGTGTGCTCGGAAGAACGTATACGCGCGGGCGCTTCATTTGCACGAGTCTTGTGCAGCAGCGACACTCTGCGGCACAATATATGCTCTCGCCTCTGTCTTTGATAGTGATGTGCGCAGCATGTGTCATGCCGTGCAAGAAAGCACCAGGCAAATGCACCATGAAATATCCGGCGACCCGCGGGAGGTTTCGTCGTTAAATGCGAACATTCAAACATTGTCGCTGGCAGGCACCCGCAACGGAATATTCGAATCAGGCCCGCAGAAGCATTCTTTCAGAGCGAACCTGCCTGTCATAAATAATCCACTTACGCGCGGTGCTGAGAGCCCAACCTTGCAAGCTGAGGCACAGCTTTCTGGGGCAATGCAGTCAAGGCTTTAGGCTAGTGCGTACTGCACACCTTTGACCGGCGTTCAACGCCGATCAAAGATGTACAGTACGCACTAGGTGTCTGCCCAAACTTTCATGGGCATCAGGGACCATCAGAGCCCAATCTAAGAGCGAACGTTTATATTATTATTGTCGGCGACAAATTAAAAACGTAGTAGACGCTTCGCGTCCAGCGCACGCTCGTTGCCAACCGCCGGGCTTGGGCTGTGCGTGCGACGAAGAGTTACTAAAGGCAGAAAGCTTGCGCTCGAAGTGGAGTATCTACTGGGTTTTTTAATCTGTCACCGACTATAAGGAGTTTTCACTGGGCGCCATATTTGTGGGTGATGTCTAGAGCGCATGCTCTGAACGAGCCCACATTAATAGGCTGCTAAGACCGGCAATCTTGAGGGTGCGGAATGCACGTTACAAATGAACTGTGGAAGCTCGCCATCAGCACGCGCTCAGCAGTCGTGCACACAGCTATGGCCGCCAGTGGTACTTCCTATAGGAAGTATTCACTGGCGGCCATAGTTGTGTGCGCGATTGCTGAGCGCGTGCTGATGGCGAGCGTCCACGGTTCTTTTGCAACGTGCATTCCACACAATCAGGATTGCCGGTCTTAGCAGCCTATTAATGTGGGCTCGTTCTGAGCGTGCGCTCTAGACGGCACCCACAATTATGGCGCCCAGTGAATACTCCTTATAGTTATTATGCTAAAACTGCCTCAGACATCAGGGGGTCAGTTTCATTCACTGCCCATACCGCTGAACTTCCGCACTTCTACCGCGCAGCCGCGCCTGCACATTTGGACGTCATGGATCTGGACCAGAGTTTCACGTGTAGATATGAGTCAGCAATCTCGGCCGAGTTTAATAAACATAAAGCAAGTGCTTACTTCGCTGTACAGCACGTTGAATTCCTTGAATAGCTTGTCCAGGAACTCTATGTTCTTGTCGATCAACCTTGAATAGAAACGCGGCCGTGAGCCCTCTCAGTTCTTCTTTGATGATCGAGACACGCTTACGTGAGGACCGTGGACACCTCCATGATGGAATTGTCCTCCCGGTTCACGAAATGCAGGTAGAGGTCACTCCTGCGGGACGACACGCGAGTGGTCACGGACGCGTGCTGAGCGGCAGCAAGACTCAAGAGGACAACCACTTACTTTTTGCGGTCCACAGAGCCGTCTTCGTTCTCGTGCACCTTGGCCTCGTCGACGTTTACGATGGCTCCCGTGATGTTGGCCAGCACCCTGCGGAACGAGCGCTCGGTCAGAGAACTTGTCGGAACGGACAGCGGCACTCGTCTCACTCTCGGAATTCCTCCATCTTGTCCCGAAACTCCTCGGGCGTCAGCCGCAGGACGAACCGGACTCGCTGGTCCTCCCTCAGCAGGTAGATCTGAAAGGGCAGTTGGAGAGGTTCGATCCCCGAGCTCCACAGCAACATTTGACCGGAGCCTACGGCGCACAGTGTATTTCTCATCGTGAAAGCGCTGCAGCGCAGGCCTGAGCCTGTTCGATAGGAACTGAACGCTCGCAGGGCGCGTGTCCTGTCTGTCTTCTCCACAGCAATGGCTCACTGCGGAGGCAGACATTATAGTGCACCCACTACGAGGCCTTTCAAACGCCCGAGCATTCGACTGTGGTTTAAGTAGAGGGGAACTTTTACAGGCCAGGCTTGCGACCGCGTTGCTTCGGCATATGTACTGTATCGTGGCTAAAGACTATGTGTAATGATCCTGCTATGTACCAAGCTATTTATGGTTAAGGGTTAATCAACGAAAACGAAGTTCCGAACAATTGCCGTCCTGAAGGCACGACTGAAAAATACGTATACAGGTATACGGATATATTGTGCAAACATATTGTACTCCTAGTTTTTGTGCCCTCTTCACCTGACTTATACCGTAAACTGGGACTATAGCTTAATACGGGTAGTGTGCAGTCGCGCTTCATCTTACACAGAGCCCAAGGCAGAGCATATGTTGTCCGAGGGGCGATAATCTGGTGGCATCCGGCGCTACAAATTAGTCCAATGGCGCCAGGCACTTTCAAGTGCTCAGGGAAAGTGCTGTAGTTAAGCATGCATTTCTGAAACTGTTCGCACACGTGCAGCGCTTGCATCTGTACTACACGAATGCGAATACTCGCGGACGGACTCAAAGCGGTCGGGAATACAAGGCTGGGGCACGAGTCGCGGAGACGAGGCGGGTCCGCCACCGGGGACAGTGCTTACAAAGACCCTGGCGCTGTCCTGCAGGCCCTGGGTGTCGTTGGCGACGACGGTGAGGTCGAAGTAGCCCTTCATGCCCCGCTGCGGGTAGAAGTTGAGGCTGAGCTCCCCGGTCCGGTGGTTGATGAGAAACGGGGGCCCCGTGAGGGACTCCAGGCCTTCGGACAGCGTGCGCCGGATCTCGCCCACCAAGTAGTAGCTCACCAGGCTGTTGATGCCGTCGTCAAGGTCCACCGCCTGCGGGGCAGGTCGCTCGGGCTTGTAGTTCTCTCACCCACAAGTATCCGGGCAAAGTTAACGTAAACTATGGGAGCATAGAGCTCGCACCACCAGTTCTATCGATGAGGAAAGTTCACTTTCGACAGAACCGGACGGTCCAGTTTGTCACGTATACACCGCACGCAAGACCTTTGCGTTGCTAGCGGGAGCTCGTATGGTCGCGTTGAGTTTAACTGAGCACGTGCCCGCAGGGTCCACAGTCCGCAGTATATTGTCTAGGAAAAGTGCCTAATAAATATTGCGAGAGTTATCGGGAAGAAAGAAACATGGCGATTGATAAGAATGCCTGCTTAGTCGGATGGTTCTTGTGTACGCTCTCCCACGCATCTTCACCGGGCTAATGAGACCGTCACAAGGGACGTGGAGACTTCCACCCGTCCTGGTTGTTCAGATATCCACGTGACGTCATATGCAAGTACGACACGGTAAAGGACGGCCACAGTCAGCAGGCTGAAGGCGGCGGCACTCACCCTGACTGCCATGAAGACGACGCCGAAGTCGGCCTCCATGGTGACGCCGCCCGTGAAGACCGGGCTTACGAATCTGGGTGGGTTATCGTTGACGTCGAGCACGGTGATCTGGACCTGGAGTAGCGTGTTGTCCCTCGAGTCGAAGCGGGCCACGGGGCGCGGCTCGTGGAAGCAGTCGTCCGAGGCCCGCACCAGCAGCGTGTAGTTGGATTCCTCCTCACGGTCCAACACCTCGCTGGCCGACAGCTGGTGCGTGAACAGGTCCAGCGAGAAGCGACCGCGCTCGTTACCGCCTGCAAGCACAGCTCGGCTAAAGCGCCTCATCGCGTGCACGCGCCTTCGCGCCATATCGGAGCCCAGGGTTTTTATGTGAAACGCGATATTCACGGAGACGCGCACAGGAGAGAACTCATCAGTGCGCGAACTCGCGAAAACAGATAAGTAAACAGTGGTGGCACGCCAACTGCCGTGTACGGTGCGACTGTGCACCAATAACCGCTTTCTGTGTACTGCCATCTTTGACTATTTCTCTGTGGAACGTGAATCTGCGCAGCAGCTCTTCTCTAAGGAATATTAGACATAGTGCATGAGTTCACAGTCCAGTGATTCAGCATTTTTCACCTCCATTTTGTTAACGTTATAAAACGAATAGAACAGAAACCGCTTAGGCTTTCACCAAAGTCCTGTGACCACAGAAGCCGTTGACGGGAGCCACTTGGTTGCGTGGCGTCAGGTCACGTGACAATATGGTATCATGGTCTCTTATGCATGCTCCGATCGTCCGATTGCGATGTTACGTCTTTTCAAGATCCCCCCACTCCCCCCCCCCCCCCCAAGCAAAAAAACGAAATCTTCGTTCTTTCTGAATGACGTGAAGAGAATTTTATGCTGTTTCGAAACCTTTGAAACCGTCCCTGTGGTCGCCCATGGTGAGTTCCCGACTCACCGACGATGTAGTAGCAGGGGATGGGCTTCAAGATGCTCAGGTCGTCGTCACGATCTATCGTGTTGATCAGCTTGTAGCTCTCCGCGCCGGGCTTCATGTTCTCCGTAAACGTAAGCTGGTGCTGTGAAAAATCGAACCATGTGTGCTTCAACACTAGGTTCGAGGGCCTGCGAGGCTCGCCACACTTACCACATCTTCTGTGAACTCAGGGGCGTAATCGTTTACGTCCGTCACGAACACGGTGAGGTCCAGGTCACTTGACAGGGACGTCGGCTGACCCAAGTCAAACGCTTCCACGCGAAGCTGCGAGAAAAACACTCGATCAAGATTCGACTGTACGATGTATCTTGGAGAACAGTGTCCAGTTGGGTCTTGGATATTTTCAATCCATTATGAGCTCAAGAGGATCCAACACACAATAGGGTCTTTCCGGAAATCGTACGCTGCAAATTGCCCTGAAGTAGCGTGGCGCTCAAAGTGAAGGCACGGGCCCTCGCTAGAATTGCAAAGCTTTTGTGTAAAATCTACGAAAGGTCATGAATCTTCGAGGGGCTTTTCTGATGCAAGCAGCAGACGTCACTCAAAATCCGCCTTAAAGTAAGGAATCTCGCATTTATCCATTGCCTAAAGTAATTGTGTTGTTTTTATGTGTTTAGACAGCCTCGAAATTAGTCTGCCTCAACGGACGACTGGTCTCACTTACAGCTGCAGATAAGAAATTTAGCTAGTGCAGTAGGACCGTTAACCTGGGGTCTTTAGCGTGCACCACGCAGTAGTGATCACGACTGCACAACGGTACGATGCTCATCCAGATCGAAACGGGCAGAGGTGGAGATTAAACCCAGGTATCCTCATCCACCGCCTAGAAGAAGAGGCCTGCGGCTTGTCATCTAGGCGCACGCCTATTTTTCGTTCAGGGGCCCTAATCTACACAGCAGGACCAAGCGGAACCGAGGGACCGAGATTGCTGATATTGGCCAGTTCCGCACCGTAGACCAATCGCAGCAGACGGGATTTGTCCCGGTCCCGCCGTGTAGATTCGCGCCCCAGGTCGCCGCAAGCGCGCCTCGGGGTGTCTCCCAAAGAGCACCATGCTAGCCATGCTAGCTAGACTCTCGAGCCTTGGCGACGCCAAGACTCAAGGGTTTGCCGCTTTGCGGCGTACTCTCGTCAAGCTTTCGCGTGTTTGCCACTTGGGACGGGCCAGGGATCTAATATCGACGATATAATACACGGCTCTTGTCCTCTTTTGGATACCACCTCAGCAGCAGAGCCTTTGAAATGTACACCCACCTCGTAGACCTTCTGCGTTTCGCGGTCCAGCGGCAGCCTGAGCGTGATGATGCCTGTGATCTCGTCCAGCCGAAAGGTCTTCCAGTGGTTGTTAGGCAGGTCCTTGAGTCGGTAGCGCACCTCGGCGTTGGCCCCGAAGTCGCCGTCTTCGGCCCCTACCTCGACGACCACCGTGCCCAGGGTGGCGTTCTGCGGAGGAACAAGGCGGAGCTGTATACCTTAAAGCGTCCGATGTTCCAACGTCAACGAATGACGCAGAGACGTACTGTCCGAAGTACGGTTGCACCGGTGACCCGAGACAAGTGCTGATGAACTTCTCACTTTTTAGAATAGCTCAAAATATTCTTTGTGCTGGATTTCGTTTATAGCCTTGTGTTGAAATTTTCTTACTCGCTGTATGGCATCAAGTGCAGACGAATCAAGAGCTACAAGATTGGCAATGAACAACTCTAGAACCGCACGTAAGTATTAATCTGCACGTAACTATAAGCACGCGTACAGCAAGTATGGTAAAAGCGTGAGGCTCGACCCTGTAGCTAATTTCACTCGAAGGTAAGCAGAGGCGGCGCGAAAACTAGGTGCCTTTCCGTGTTGTTTTACGTGGCTCAGCGACCGTTTCGACCACTGGAAATGGTCATAATCTTCCCTCGTCTCGTCACCGACATAGAAGGGTTAGGCCTTTGTGCTTGTTCTGGTTTTACGTTGAGGTTAACAGAGCATCATTGAAACTGCGCGAACACATAAGCTACTTTCCCGCGCTTTATTACGATTTTATACACACAGAACTTGACTTTTGAAGCGACTCAAGCGTGTGCGCAAAAACGAGTTAAAGATAAGCAACCAGGAGGCCGGAGCACTACCTCGGGTATCCGTATGGTGTGGTTCTGGGGCGGCCTGATGAAAACCGGGCTGTGGTCGTTGACGTCTGACACGCAGACGGTGAACCTGTGGACGGACGAGCGCGGAGGCAGCCCCTGGTCCTGCGCCATGAGGGCCAGAGTGGCGTTGCCCACACGTCCGCGAAGAGAGTACCGGTTGGCCACTCTGGCCGTGTTGTCCGGCAGCGTCTCCACCTCGAACAGGTCTGCAAGGGACGCGTGATTTCCTCGCACGACCTTTCGACCACGCCGCGTCTAATCGGAGGGCATCAACGCCCTTTTATGACTTTTGTTCTGTTTATCTGGAAGCCTTCTACCTCGCTAGTTGCTGCGGTTCGAAATTACAGCGGGCACTCTAACTCAGCATCGATATTTGTGTCCAATATTCGAGAATCATATTAAATCAAAGAACGCCATCACGAGGGCGCTTTGAAAAGGGACAATCAAACAACGTTCTGAGTATAGTTATAAAAAATGAAAGACGTTTACAATCCCCTGTAACGCCGAATAAGAGCGCAGCTCTTGAGGAGGAGGAGGGAAAGGTACGGAGAGGATGGTATGTTCCTCCTCCTCCTCATCCGTACCCTTCCCTGCTAAATTTGCAGGCAATTTTGTTCGCTAAATTTAGCGGGGAATTTTTCCCTCTAAATTTAGCGAGGAATGTTTCTGCTAAATTTAGTGGGGAATTTCTTCGGGTGACTTCAGCGGGGGAATTTTTTCGCTAAATTTAGCGGGGAATGTTTTTCATTACATATAGCGGAAAATTTTTTCCGCTAAATTTAGCGGGGATTTTTTTCGCTAAATTTAGCGCGGAAATTTTTCCGCTCAATATAACAGGAAGGTTTTTTCGGTGAATTTAGCGGGAAACCTTTTTTTGCTAAATTTAGCGTGAAAATTTTTCTGCTAAATTCAGCGGGGGATTATTTTTCGCTAAATCTAGCAGGGAATTGTTTCCGCTAAATTTAGCGGGAAAGTCTTTCTACTAACTTTAGTGGGGAAGTTTTCCGCTAAATTTAGCGGGGAATTCTTTTCCGCTAAATTTTGCGGGAAATGTTTTCGCTAAATTTAGCGGGAAATTTTCTCGCTTAATTCAGTGGGAAATTTTTTCTGCTAAATATAGCGGGGAAATTTTCTCGCTAAATTCAGCGGGAAACTTTTTCCACTAAATTTAGTGGGGAATTTTTTTTCGCCAAATTTAGCGGGGAATTTTTTTTGCTACATTTATCGGGGAAATTTACCCATAATGCAACGCGCGGTGACGTCAAGAGTGACGTCACTCGTGACCCTCGTGACTTCACACCTGACGTCACGTGTGACGTCATTATGGGAAACGTCCCATCATGCAACGCGCGGTTACGCCGACGCCAACATCGACGCCGACGTCGACGCCGCTCAAGCCGGAAATGGGCGCCGAAGAGCTGCACTCTAAAAATTGTAGAGCCCTTCCACTTCACGTGAAGATGGAGAACCAGCGAAGCTGTTATTTTTAGGATATCTAGGATGATGCCTAGAGGACGACGTCTAGGGCAACCTCAAGGATGTCTTCAGAACGACCTCTCAGACGACTTCTAGGACGACCTCAAGGACGACCTTGAGGACAACGCCTAGAGGACGACCTGTCGGAAGAAACTCAAGGACACCTTCTAGGACGACCTCGAGGACGATGCCTAGAGATAATAACAAGGGATCAGGACCTCACTATCTAATAATGCCAAGGAAGGCTGACTCACGCTGGTTGCCCCCACCCCTTCTTTTAAAATTTAGTCATACCTGCCGTGACCAATGGGGAGTTTTATGTCAACATCCGCGGACGCATTTTTGCCAGCGCTTAGAGCATAACAGCTTTGCTGTAATGTTCCAATGCAAGCAGAAACTGATGGAAAGGAGGATACAAGAGCGCACGGGGACGTCGAAACACCGAGCTCTGGTTGGAATGATTAGTTGGTATACGTAAAGATAGCTGCCTTTGTCTCCACTGCACTCGTCAAACGCATTCGAGTGCGAAAGCCAAACACCGGCCACCGGCGTTCCGCGTTCTTACGGGTTCGACGTGTGCAGTGGAGGTGAAGGCTGCCTTTGTCTACATTGCACTCGTCGAACGCGTTCGAACGCGAACGCCAAAAGCCGAACGCCCGCGTTCAAACGCGTTCGACATGTGCAGTGGAGACAAAGGCCAGCAGGCATGAAGTGTACCCTCCAATGATCCTAACCAGAGCTCGGCGTTCCGAAATCCTCGCGCGTTCTTGTCTCCTCCTTTCCCTCAGTTTCTGCCCACATAATCACTTACTTTGCGTTAACATCTTTGTCCACTGGGCTGAGAAAGTGTTCTGAGCATGCGCAGTCGCTCTCTTCTGCGGAGTATCAGAGGCCACGCGTGCGCCCACAGCCCAGCGACATGGCACCTTTTGCTAAGTGTTGGGCACTGGAAAGGTGTATAACACCTTTTCTACGTGGGCGCCGCCATCTTAAATTCTGGAACTTCCGGTATGCGTGAAAACATCGCTTTCTTCTCGCCTCGCCAGTAGAACGTGTTAACATTTTAATTGCAACCGTCAGTCGTTCTTGTTATGTCCTTCTATATTTTATTACTTGTTCCGGGTTGTTATCGCATCTTTTTTTTTTTTTTGGAACGCATACCGGATACGGGCAAAACGTGGCTGGGTGCGAGGCTAAACAAAAAAGGTGTATACGCTGTTTACAAGGAATCACCACGACGTTTTTAACAGTATGCTGAGCGCGCATTATTTTTCCGCTCCACTCACTAGCTAAAATCCGTTTCGCCTTATGATGTACCGCAACGTACGTTACGAAGCTTGTTAGCCAATTCAGTGCCACATACAAGTGACCACGCTCCGATCAGCCGGAAAATCACGTGGCACACTCGGAGTTGTGGATTGGCTCCGGTGGCTCGAGGTACAGCCAGCATCCGTTGCGGCACATCAACGGAGGACCCCAGTGCTATATATATACATATATATATATATATATATATATATATATATATATATATATATATATATATATATATATATATAAAGACAGAGAGAGAGAGAGCAGTTGAAAAAAAAAGCAGTCCCCCCCCCCCCCCCTTTTCTTTATTAAACGGCTTGAAGCGGCATTTAGAGAGGCGCTTCATAGTCGGGAGAACGTAGAACTACGATATCCAGGATCAAACTTAGAGCGCAACTTTAGACCCGATGAGGTCAACTCACAAAAGTATGTAACTGCTGCAAGTGCCGCTAAGTATAATGTTTCGAGACTTCTCCTTGGTGGGTGCGGAGGGCGCAGGCAGGAACTTACCCGCGTCGAATCCCGACTGAATGGTAAAGCTGATCTTGGAGTTTGGACTGGTGGGATCGTCCCCGTCCGTCGCGGAGGCCAAGAAGACCGTCTCGTGGGCGCGGTGGAACTCGCTCACCTGAGCGCACTGCGTTTGTCGGACGAACACCGGCGACTCGTCGTTCACGTCCACGACTCGGATGCTGACCTGGAAGCAGTTTTTTTTTAATTCAGTCAGTGTCTCCAGGACGCTCTAAAGCCGTAGCCTCGCCGCTCCTACACCATTCAAAAGGTACGGTGTTCACTGCAGCATGACGACAGAAGGATCTGCGAACACGCCCTCAAAGATGTTCAAAGCATGTCTACTTCATATCTCTCTCTATATATATATATATATAGATATGCATATGCTCTGAAAGTGTCTGCAGACTTTTTTGTTTCATCAATGGGACATACTAGGAAGAAATACGCCTCGAAGAGAGTTCGCAGTCTGCCTGTTTAATGATGTATCAGCAGTGTCACTGTGGCCTTTTACAAGAGTGGAAATCCAGATACAATGTACAGAAGCAAATGGTTACACGTTTCAAGACACAAGAAGGTCAAGCGCTAATATCTACGACGCAAAAATTATTACACAAAAAAAAACTATTGCGTAGTACTGAAGGGAACCTGGCATCCAATACAAGCAACCAGGCAAAAAAAAATCACGGAAATAAAAAAGAAAAGGTATGTTATAGCTAAAAAGAGCGCATCTGGACAAGGACGAAGAACAAGAAACAGCCTGGACTCAGCCCGTTCTTGTTCTTCGTCCTTGTCAGGTTGCGCTGTTTTTACCTCAAGATGTCGAATAAACGAGTAGCCTAAACAAACCTTCTAGTATGTTATAGGCTTAAATATAACACGTATGTTAAAAAAAAATTAGAGCAGTGTTTTCGTCGCGAGACTTATTTCTGATAAGGAGAAATTCCGAACCATGCTTCTATTTCGGGGCGATATCTCAAAATGGAAGCATGTTTCGAAATAGCTCCCAACTCAAAATCTGTCTCGCTGTCCAACCCAGGCACTTAAAAAGAATTATCTTCTCTTATATTTTTGTATGTGGGGATGGCGGTGGGGGACGAGAGATTAGTGTTCCTTTAAGGGTGGCGAAGAGTGAACGAGGATTGTGGCTATAAGTTGTACCGGATTAAGGTGGACTCACTTGTTTGAAAGTTCTGCGACTTTCGTCGGTTCCAAAACCAGCCTCGTAGTTGTCCCAGGCTTGAACAATTAGGGAGTACGACGCAGTTTCCTCGCGATTCAGTGGCATCGCCACGGTTATGATGCCCTGGAAAAAAAGTAGTATACCATTGAACAGTGTTGACACATTGTCTTGTCAATGTCCTGCGCAGCGAGATACAATCGATAGACCCAAAGCATGAAACGAACAGTTCCACAGAGGCTACAAATTGTGCTTTCCTCGCGTACATTGGCGACTCCAACAAAATATTCTTTTCCTCCTTGCCGCCACATGTTTAATTTCGGCCACCTGGTGCTACCAGGGTTTTTCAGCGGGCGTGAAGAAACGGCCTTGCCTATTTCTACAGCTTCGATTTTCGGTCACTTTTGTTGCAACAGGTTCGTTTCAGGACACCAGAATGTGAGTGTACATATAGTTGTTTATTCGGGATTGCGCCAAATATTTACAGCATCTGGCTACTAAGATTTAAAGGCGTTTCCCATGCAAAAGAATCTAGGACAGACTGCACGAACATTGCTTTTGTAGTAAAGGTAAATTGAAATAAGGACTATTCCAGCAAACAAATGTACCTCAAAAAACAGTCCTATCTTCTCAGTTCAATATCCTGAGTTCCATTCCTCTGACGACGGATGAGACAAACTATAGTTTATGTTGATGATATAACCTTCATTACTTGAGCTAAAGATGTTCAGATTTCATAAATTAAACTCGAAAGTTACATCGAGACGCTATCGACGTGGTTAGCGAATGTAATTCTCTAAATGAATGTGGCAAAAAAAGAAATCACTATTAATATTTTCAGTTGATGATGAATTAATAGTTGAACTGCGTGTCAATGCTCAATAAATTCTGTACGTTTGCAACTCGAGATATTAGGTATCATATACGACGAAAACTTAAGCGGGAAATTGCATATCGATTAGACTATTCGTGAACTTAAGACAGTAGAAGGATTAACCAAATATGCAAAAAGACGCACGAGACTGCGCCGGTCTGCCGCAAGATCTGTATACGCCAAGTACCGAAATTTGGTTGCGTAATATAGAATCAGACCCATATTTCTGCTAGAGAAAAAATTCCTACGACTATGCTTTAACCTCCATAATATACAGCGAAAATAATGTTCTCAACGTGGAACTTCGTATATACTTACAACTCGGTTAATTCTGAATTCTACCGGTTCAGATGTATTTCCAGGGACTCAGTGCCCTTTTATAACCCAAGGAGTTAAAGAAAAGCTCCTCCCAAGCCCTGCCTGTGAATTCGTCATCTCGGAGACCGTCCACTTCAATGCAAACTTGCACGAGACTTTTTTTTTCTTTTTTTCTCAGTTGTATACTTTATTTTACGCTTGTTCCGCTTGTGTCCAACTCGTTAAAAAGAGTAAACATACTTTCTATTCAGCCGGCAACGGAACGCTCATGATAACTCCGTCAACCAACACTCTCAAGAAAAAGGGTGTAAAAGGGTGTATTGTTACACCCTTTGTCCCATATAATACACCCCAAAACTTCATTTCGACGTATAGAGCCCTATAGTCGAACAGACGGCCCTAAATTTTACGGGGGCTTGATAACAGTGCGATATAACTTTTTAAATAGCTAAAGTACGTATCAAAGACCACATAAAGAAAACACCGAGTTTTTACAGTAGGGCCAAGAAAACCCCGATTATTCTTCTTGAAGTCAGTAAAACGTACATTAGCTATTTTAATAAGTTGTACCACACGGCTATCAAGCCCCTCGTAAAATTTCGGGCCGTCTGTTCGACTGTAGGGCGCTGTACGTCGAATTGAAGTTTTGGGGTGTATTATATGGGACAAAGGGTGTAACGATACAGCCTTTTACACCCTTTTTTATTGAGAGTGAAGGTTTGTGCATTTAGCCTATACAGTTTGTATCCTAATCGACCTCCCAATTACCTGAAGACACTCCTTAAAGAAGTGGATACGGAATCGGTAGATGGAATCCAGGGTTGAGCGTATAAATTTTATTAAACGTCGTTTCTTTTTGTGTGTATGTCAGAGTCAGAAAGGAGGCCAGAAAAAAAGTTTCGTTGAATATGCCAATACTGTATGGGATCGTACAACGAGCTGAGAGATGTGTCGGAGTTTTATGAAGATGATAGGGTTTGGCGAATATTCAACTTTGCGAATACTACTTTCGAATAATACACAATTCGATATCTGCTTTCAGATTAAAGGCCCGTTCACATTCTTGCGACCGAGTAAGACCACACCAGTTTTTAAGCCTTTTGCGATGTCTTAGCACCGGATGCGCTGTAGCGGAGCTGGTCCTAAGACGTCGCAAGAGGCTCAAAAACCGGTCTGGTCTCTCTCGGTCGTACCCGGTTCCATATGTGTGAACGGCGCTTAACTGCGATATTCGTGCTTGATCGCAGCGGGTTAGCCCCGGACACGGACAGGACACTTCAATTCTCTGGGCCTACGACACGCAGCTCTTTGTGAAGCCTATCCCTCCGGCATCTGCAAGACTTGACTGTCAGCGAGTCTTGCACGACTATATTTCATGGAATGTGATGCCGCTACAGACGATCTCGGACGTGAAGATAAAGCAAGGACTGAGTTTAGTGACGACAAGTGCTCTGTACTCATGCTCTTCCTAATTCATTCCCAGATTACTTTGTGTTGTTTTTCTTAGTATTGCACATTGTTTTTAACTTCTTTTGCATTTCACTTCTGCGGATATCGTTTGATATAACCTTCGATTGCTTTCTTCAAAGGGAAAGGTGAAATGTCACAAGAAAGAGAACAAGCAAAAGGAGAGACTTGCCGAGTCCCTGTCGATCTTGAACTTCCCGTCGGTACCGGCGGCGTCGAGAGCGTACGTGACCCTGCCATACCCTCCGACGTCGGCGTCCACCGCTTGGACGGTGGCCACAGATGAGCCCACCCTGGCGTCCTCGGAAACGGAGAACTCGGACGGTCCGTATTTGAAGATGGGGTTGTTGTCGTTCTCGTCGAGCACCTGGATCTGTAGGTCCGTGACTCCAGACAACGGGGGCAGCCCTGAGTCGGTCGCCTTCAGGCTTACGTTGATCCAGCTGTGCAGCTCGCGGTCGATCTTGCCAGTCACCGTGACCTCTCCTGCACAAACATCATGTGTCATTGGGGCGCGGAGGCATCTTTCAATCGGGTACAGCGGAAACCTGTGCAAGCATTGCTTTGAAATAGACATCAGCGCGCGTGTCATTTCCAGCTAAACTGCTCAGAAGATAGACCCGAGACGAGGGGCAATGGTTCTAGTCCCGGACAGGAGAACGGCAGCGAGGTGTTTCAGTTGTGCAGCGTCCAGCGCGGGCTTCCCTTCGATAACGCTTCAGGCGTCTCGTGAGCATCGAGTGCGCACGCGCAACCAAGGCATGGCGGCGGAAGCCAACGAGCGCGTAATGAGGGCAGGACATTCAAAGGAGAAGCCCTGCCATTCTCACCCTGCCAGTGACTTTAGAAGCCAATAGCCTTTCACATTATTAACTTCTACTGACTGTTATAACTATCATCCACTACGGCAAAGATGTCTTTCATGTTTTGATTTCAGTGCATTAGTAGATAATCTCAGCTAAACCGTTGAAAACCCTGACATACCTGTCCTGCGGTCAATGTTGATCAAGGCAAGATACTCCGCTTTTCCCTCCAACGAATAAGTGACGGTGTGGTTCTTGTCGGCGTCCACTGCTCTAGCCGTGACGATCGGAGCTCCGACCACAGAGTTCTCGGTAACTGTTTGTCGATAGAAGGACTTCTTGAACGTAGGCTTGTTGTCGTTCACATCCATGACCTTGACCGCAAGCGTGGCTGAAAGAAGCATGACATGTGTTGAGCGCCGTGCGATGGATTTCGTGTGCCGAGAGAAGCCCACTGGGTCATGCGAACTCACCTGTGGCCGTCTGGTGCGGCGTGGCGGCTGCCATGTCTTCCACTCTCACGCAGACCTTTATCGACTCCATCTTCTCGCGGTCCACATTGTTCTTCACCATCAACTTTCCTTCCAAAGCGTGTATCTCGAACGTCTGTTGAACGTCGAATTCGCTCACCAGAGCGCCGTCCTCGTTCCTCGCCTCACTCGATGCCCGGCACAGGGAGTACCTTAGCATGGGTCGGTCGTCCTGGTCCGTCGCTCGAACGATGGCGACCGTGTGACCCGGGACGCTGTTTTCCACAAGCTCCACCGTGCCCGGGTCGTCGAAACGCGGAGCCTTGTTGTTCACGTCCACGATGGAGATGTTGACGGTGACCATGGACGACCGCTGCTGCTCACCCAGGCCCCCGTCTAGAGCCAGGATCTGCAGACTGTAGAGCACGGACTTGGGGAATGTCCGGTCTGGATCGAGATTGGCGCCGGGAGCCACGGAGATCACTCCCGTCAGTGCGTCGATCACAAACTTGTCCTGGGCTCCGTTCTGGATTCGATAGACCACCTTGCTGTTGCTCGGCGAGTGGTCCTGGTCTTCTGCGAGGACCTTGACGATGGCTGTGCCCTCCTGGACGTCTTCGGGAATTGACTTAGCTACGAAGTCGCTCGGAAACACGGGCGAGTGGTCGTTGACGTCTTGGACGTACACGACGACACTGACATTGCTAGAGAGCGAAGGCCTGCCCATGTCGTAAGCGCGCACAACGAGGTTGAACGTCCGAACGTCTCCCCTGGGCTGCGCGATCCGCTCGAAGTCGAGAGGTTGTCTCGGCTTTATGCGTCCCTTGGCTTCGTCAATGGTAAAGTTGTTGTCCGGATCACCCCGCACGATCTGGTAGCGGACCTGACTATTTTCCGTGCCCGCCTGGTCTGCATCTACGGCCTGAAAACAAGGTACACAATTTGATCGGTTACCTTTTATTCAATTAAATAATATAGGCGTGTGTCGATTACCCTTCAAGCTACTGCCGCTGATGGCGAGTTAGACGCTCCCCTTCGCCATTTCTGTTGTGCACATACGTGCTAAAATGCGGCGATACTCGTATTCACCTCAAGAACCACAGTAAAGAAACTCCAGCCCCTCGACGGAATATCACTAACTTACCGCTTTATATGGTGATTAAAGATGTATGTAGGTGCATTGCAGATTAGCTATGTGTCATTTTACCAAGACATACATGTTTAAAACGCCAAAATCGTCGTTTCTTCCCCCGACAACCAACTCTTGTAAGGACTACTTAACGCAGCCTAGGAACAATCCGCCAACTTTTGTTTTAATGCGAAAGCATTAACTATCCCATCAAACAAAACCGAAACCGTCTGTAACCGCAAAAAAAAAAATCCGCGAAAGAAATGTTTATTTTTCCATTGGCTGAACAAAACGGCTCCTAGATATGGCCATTGGCGGCCGCTTCACGAGAGCGCGCGATCGGCCGCCGCTCTCGTGTCAGGTGTTGCGGGGTGTGTGTCTGCGTGCCTGTGTCAGTGTTGTACGGAACGGCGTTCCAAGGAACGGCGTTCCTGGAACGCGTTCCTTTTAGGAGGAACGAAGTAACGCCGCCGTTCCATTTTGCATCGGTGGAACTGGAACGGGAACTCGTTACGTTTTTACTGGAACGGAGAGAGGAACGGCGTTCCTTTTTTCGTCCAGCGGGGTCATTTTAAATTTATTTCTGAGATGGAAATTCTATAATGTACAAAAACAATATCATTACGAAGAGCAGGGTCTCCTTAACTTTTTTGTTACTTATATAGGGTTTCTTTTGCGGGGTTCTCGCGTGGTAACAGTTGGGTGCAGGAGTTCTAACGGACATTGATACATTTTTTTCAGTGTCCATGACTGTGGAACAAAAACAAAAACAAAAAAAAAACTTTTAGTCAATGGAAAAGACACAAAAAGAGGGACGTCTGAAAGTCAAACTCCGCTACTTTCTTTGCTTCCCCCCCGAATCCTCATACTCCCAGAAACCTAAGGCCGACTATAGCCATCAATGAACTTTTACAAGGAGTCCTACAGTTACAAGAGAAGAACAGGTTACCGGACATCGAACGCAACCTTATATCCCGAACATTGGTCACCTAATATATACACACAAATTAACCTTCGTTCTTTCTCCCCTTGACTCCCCCCCCCCCCTTTTCCTCCGCCAATTGAAGCTGAACAACGAATCCAACCTTCATGAAGGACAGGTAATTTTCAAGACTGGCCTTCCGAAATCCCTACCCTCTTCTTCACTTGCTCGTCTTGCGGACAGAAACATCGAGAAGCAAGTGTTGTTAATTTTGTACAGGAGACATTGTTAGATTGAGAGGTGTGAGGTTGTTGTAAAACACTCGTTCAATATAGGGTATCAGTACATTTGACTCGTTTGAATCGCTCATCACAAAGAATATGGCCCAGAGCTGAGATTTTTAAAGGTGAATATATCAACAAATGACACCTTGTTTCCGCTTGTTTTTTTCTCCTGGTGTTTTTCCATCTCGGTATTCAAATTCGTATGATGCCATTTATTGAAATAAATAAAACAAAAAATTTTTTTTCTAATTGTATATAGAATCATTAAAATAAAAAAGTAAGGTATATGTAACGTCACGTTCCATTTTTTAAACTGTAACGGGAACGAGTTCCTTTTCCACAAATGGAACTTGTAACGGGAACGCGTTCCAAACATCCGAAGGAACGAGGAACGAGCTTTCGTTCCTTTTTTGAGGAACGTGTACAACACTGGCCTGTGTGCATGTGTGTGTGTAAGGGGGGGGGGGGCGCTACGGCAGCTTCACGAGAGCGCGCGCTCGGCCGCCGTTCTCGAGACAAGCGTTGCTGGAAGGGGGTGGGGGCTGCGGCCGCTCCGGCTCCTCTCGGCGCCGCGGAACATGGCGGCGCCTGAGGCATCTATATTGTCGGCGGCCGCAACCTCGGCAATAGCGAAACGTGGCCGTCCAAGCCAGCACACCGTAGACAAACTAAGGGAGCGGAAGAACGACATTCATGCTTTCGCTTTCACAACTCATAAGAAGTGCTTAGGTGTCCTCGGAACGTTTTTTCTCGATCTGACAACGATTATGGATGGGCCGGTTTCAAGAAAATGCACTATGTTACGGCGTTTGAGCGGTCGACATGCACTGCGTAACGTCCAATCAATCCGAGCAATGCTTCTTTTTGGCAACTTGGGTTTACTGTGCTCACCGAACAACTAAGTATATCTTTGCTCGCTTGTCAACTTAGGAGTAGTCACCGTCTTGCTTACTGGGCCTCTCGAGCTGGCATGCATAATTTAATTCGGAGATATCGGCATCGAAACGAGCTCCACGTAAATTCGCGGTCACACTGCTAATACCTCGTACAAAAACTGTCTGCAGACGTGTGCAAAGCACGTACAAAGCAAACATGCGTTAAACATGCGTGAGGCATGTCCGCAGGTACTTCTCTCAACATGTGTCAACAGCGAACACCCTGTCCTATGTATGATGTATGAGCAATGGAACTGTGGCCTAAGGGCTACGCTATGTAGCTGAGGTTTGTCAGGAGATCTGAACCATCATGACCAATGACGGGGCAGTATAAATGCTTTATCTCCACTAGTGGCACTTTCACGGATCCCCCACACCGAGATCTCGCGCTCACCCTGACGACGAGCGGGGTCCGGAAGTCGGCGGCGTTTTCGCGGATGCGCGCCTCGTACGAGGGCAGCACGAAGCCCGGCGCGTTGTCGTTCACGTCCTCCAGGACCAGGTGGAGCTGGACCGTGTTGCGGTTGCCCCGGCCGTTTTCGTCCCTCGCCTCGACGGTGAGCAGGTACTCGGGCGTCGTCTCCCGGTCCAAGCCGTGCTCCGACGTCGCCATCACCACCTTGCCCGTCTCCGGGTCCAGCTTCAGTCTGGACACGCCCGCACAATCCCTTCAGCCTCGAGACCAAGGCCCTTTCATCCCGTCGGGTCTCGCACCTCTTTTCCCTATTAGCGTGGCACTTCTTCGCCACAGCCGTGCTGTCATATGTATGTGTAGGTCCACAGCATGACCTCTCTTAAACAAATTTCAGCACGTCTCTACTCGCATCAACTGATTTCTTTTTTTTTTTTTGAGGAGGGGGGGGGCTATTTGAAAGATGACTGGAAACCCATCACAGCCACCAACGCTATATCAAATTGCTCGTTTAATTTTAACTAACTGCGATGGCACTTGCAGTGACTACATTAGTGAAAAGCAGTTTGACCTTACCACCACCCACCACTGCCCTTGCGCAGTAAAATTAAATTCACACATATGTGTGATGTTTATCGTCCCAAGGGAAGCGCCAAACGAACCCTCCGATGATCACCGCCGGCGAGTACTCTGGAAGGCTTCAAGTGTACACTGCTGCTGTCATATGGCCTATATTTACTTTCCGAATGTTCGAACAGTGGATTTTGACTTCAAAATGAATAATGGTATTGGTAGGATATTTTCGAATCAAATATCAGTTAATTTATCTAAGCCTTTCAATACTGTTGTACTAAGCTTAAATGAAAACTCCGGCTGAACTCGTGAAGCTTGTTCCCGAGCTTCCACTTGATCATCTTTAAGCTAAGCTAATTTTAATCGATCTATATTTTTGGACTTCGGCTTCAGAAAGTTCATTGCCTACATTCCGATGGCAAATAATCTTCTTGTTGTTTTCAAATATCCTTTCATAAATTTCAAATCAAGAAAAGTGCGTCGATTAAACGTTTTAACCCGATTAATCGCCCCCTTTAATCGATTAATTATTCTATTAATCTGTCTCCTACATTTCTATGCGTAATATTTATAAACAAAAGGTCAAACATTTCTTCTTTTTTTTGCTTTTTCTGAATATGTGATAAACGCCGCAATATACAATTTTGATAATCAATCAACCTCGATGTGTAGTCACTCACACTCACAGGTTATTACTTGAGCTGCACGAGGCAAAGAGGTTCGATGATATTCTCCGACAAAAGCGACCTCCTTTCATTGCTCACAACAGTCTCTGCTGCTCTGAACGTACACTGGAACGGCGTTGAAGTGTCTGGGACACGCGTAAGCTTCCGCACTTGTCAGGAGTTACAAATCTTGCCCGCATACAGTTTACTTTAGGCTAAAATGTAACCTACAGTTCACCATTCATACAGGTGTACTCGTCCACGTCTGCATGGTGAAAGCGTGTTTTTTTTTCTTTTGCATTCGTTTGGTTTTCAAACGTTTACCGATTAACCGGTTAAAAAAATTAATCGCGATTAAAGAATTAATTGATAAATCGGTAGGTCAATCGATTAATTACCCAGCCCTAAAATAATCCGAGAAATTTTCAAAATTTTTCTTCAACGTAGACATCAACATTCACAAAAATTACGTGTTTTTTATTTTTTTAATAAACCAGGCGCATACGTGCATTATCGCGCTTTAAAAGCGCGCCTTTCTTCTGAGCACGCGACTGCGATATTTGTATTTTTCTAGGTGTTGATCGCGACGGGTTGGTCCCGTCGAGCGCGCTTCTTAACGAGCACTGGTGCACTGAATAGAAGCAACACCCCCGGAGGCGAGCTTTCCGTGTGTTGCTTCTCCGCAGTGCACTGTTGTTCGGCAAGAAGTGCGCTCAACGGTGCTAACCTACCGTGATCAACACTTAAAAAAATACAAATATCACTGTTCATCTCGAAGCGAATACCAAATAGCGTATTATTCAAAACTACTATTCGAAAATTCGAAATAATCGTAATTTACTTAGACCGCGAATCAACTATCACTGCTTCGCGGTCACCCTCACCCTGTTCTTCGTTCCTTATTGTTTTGGTACGCTTGATAGCACCTATTTTGGGGAACAATAAGCACACCCTCCTGGTCACAAATAATTCGGTTAATAGGCCAGCAAACATATTTCTCCCCCCCCCCCCAAAAAAAAAAAATAATACAGACTTTTAAAGATGATCAGCAAAACATGCTAATGGCTCCTGAAGGACACAAGCTACTGAATGGCTCACGCAAGGAGGACAACGTGGGGGGTGGGATATTCAAAATCCAGCAGCGCCATTTATGGTATAGCCGTGCACAAGAAGCCCCAGATCGAACAACTGGACTCGCGTGTCACATCGATGAGGGCGGGTTATCAACCGTCACCGAGCGACGTTGCCAGAAGAAGACAGGAAAGCGTGCTCACCTGTCAGCTATTTGGCCCCGGATGTTGGTATAGCGAATCCCGGCGGTTCCGTAAACACCAGAATCTGCGTCTTCAGCCTGTATCAAGTTGATTTAAAAGTTTGAGAATCACTTCACCCGGTTTGTGTCCCCGAGTGCTGACGACGAGTCTCCCTGAACTAAGCGGCCATCTGAACGGCACCGTAAGAGAAGGCAAGTACCTCTAAGGGCTTGGGAAGAGCCCTGCTCGGGACCTCAAACGAGCGCTTACCCGGACTACAGCAACGACTGTTCCGGCGGCAGCGTTCTCCGGAATCACAGAGCGGTACGCGTCCTCCCGAAAGACGGGAAAATTGTCGTTGGCGTCCTTGATGTGCACGGTCACGTCCGCAGTTGACGTCCTCGGCTGGCTGGCGACCATCTCTTGGGCCACGATCTGGAATCAAGTAAGACCACGGCTGTGCACAAAGCTGGACTTGAGGTCCTTGAACCTCATCATCAGCGGACACACACGCAGGCAGGGGAAGAGACAGCTGTCTGCCAAAGACGGCGACCGATGGGAAGCGAGAGCTTCCTCACTTCCAGGCACGTTGCAAGGGGAATTGTAGCGCACATAATGTAGAGCCAGCAAAATAAACTTTGTAAGTCAGTACTTTCGTCCGCGGTTGTAGTTTTCGCCCGGTAGACTCAGTGAGGTATTGAGTTTAACCGTTGCTCTTATCGCAGAACTACCCTGATTAAGCCGCTGCACCACAGTGCGGTTTGCCGTACACCGTTTCATTCCTTGACCAGTTGAACAATCGGTAAAGTCGCGCGTAAAAGGTATACTTGCTCCTAGTTAGCAGCACGCGACTGAACACCAACCAAAGCTCCAAGAACACGACAAAGAGGGTGATGTCACAGCAAGACTTCCGACTAAGCATTTATTGGGAAACCCAAAGCTCGTGGTCATTTTTATACAATTCTGAAGGGTCATGCTAGCTAGGAAGGTACCCAAAATGTATTCATAAATTCAAATTCATTATCGCAGAAATGCAGCGACTGTGCGCTGGCATCTTTGACCAAATGGCGAGTGTACGAAATATAAGATAAGCGACGCGCACAAGCTACCTCGGTGTATCGGAATATTACTCTGCGGGTCTGTAGAAGCCGTGGAGGCACTGATTAATTGCGCTGCTTACCTTGAACTTGATCAACTTGACTCGCTCGTAGTCCAGATGATCTGGATTCTTAACTCGGATCATGAAAGACACCTCGTTGACGCCGATGGATGGCGTTACCTCGAAAACGCCGTTGTCTTCTTCCAGGCGCAACTGGAAAGTCCCGTTGCTTCCCTAAGAGGCAAGAAAAAAATCCGGGGTTGCGCTTTGAACGTTTTCGTTGTCTCCGGCGCACGGAGACAACGGGAAACACTCCTGCGGGAAATTAAGCAGTCTTGCGATATTGCATTGAAGCGGAGTTTAGCTTACGTTCGGTTCTTAGAACACGTTACGCAAAATGAATAAAGCCAGGTTCAGATAGTTGTTTCGGCTGCGTTTAGAACAACTGAAACGACAGCAACGACAAACTCACCGAGATACCTATTCGCGGTGCACAATGTGGCAAGCGATTCAAGAACTTGCTTCGTGAAGCAATCATAAGTCACGTTTGTGCCGTGTTCAGTCGTTGCTCTCGTTTTGGTTTCTGATGACGTAGCCATCGCAAATTAGTGTTAATCAGCCTTATGATGTTTTAATAGGAGGTGACATGTTGCACTAACTATAGCCTTTGTTAAGTTTAATTTGGTTATTGTAACATGTTACATAAAGCGAACAAGGCTGCCAGACGATGACTCACCTGGTCGTGGTCGTAGACCTCGGCGATGCTGTCGCCGACGAAGTTGACGGGGACGTTGAGCTGCGCGTTCTCGTTCACCTCGGCCACGTAGTGCCGGCTCCGGAACGTGGGCTCCTCGTCATTCACGTCCGTTAGCAGAATGGTGACCTCGGTGCGCGCCGTCGGACCCAAGGGCCTCGCCGAGCCGGATACCTCCTGCGCCTGCGGTCAGAACAGCGGCTCGTCTCTTGCATCGTCACAGAGGCCGGCCTGGCCAGACATGACCCAGGCCTGGTTCAAACACTACGGAGGAGACTTCTGAAGTTTCCAATCAAAGAAAGCAACGTTCCATTGAACTGCATTATAAGAGGTTACCACTTAAATAAAAGAACAGAGATTGTTTTATATTTACTTAATGTTTACACAAAACACCGACACTACAAGCCAATGGGGTCACTCAGCCCAGAGGACTCGCCCCCCCCCCCCCCCGAAAAAAACAACAAAAAACACGAGAAGTTCATGTTCAGTTTAAAGAGCGTTTGTTGATGCCATAAGCAGGGAGAGAGGTGTAAGAACGCATCAGGGGCTAATAGCCGAGGCCTGGATGCGGCATACTTTTTAACACATATGTACACGAAATAAAAAATCCCAGCTTTGCCTCATGGAGGAAGCCCAGGAGACTTCTCAAGATCTTTCGTTGTCGCTTCTCATTTCCAGGTGGATGAGTCCAGCCTTCCAGAGAGGCGATGTTCTGAGGTCGTGTTTTAAAATATTACGGGCTTGAGTTGAGCTAATTGGTGCATTACTAGGATAGGGCCAGCTTGAGCTCGGGACACGAAAAAACGTGAAAAAACAGAGATAGAAGAAAGAGATAGAGATACTGCTGGACTAACAACTATGAATTTAATGCTTCTTCCTCTTCTTGAACCTCAACTATCTGCTTCTCCTTTTTTCTTATCCGGCCCCATACAATCCAAGAATGAATTAAATTAAATTAAATGAGAGCCATATGCATTCCACGTACAATCCCAGATTGAAAAAAAACGCACTTCAGCAGGACGTGACACACCGCAAATACTGTTTTTCTTTTCCGGTGAGCTTCAGCGGGACGTGACACACGCGACACAGTCGGTCGCGGTTTCTCTCTCATCAAACCAGTTCCTGAAGGCATCAGTTCGAAAAATATCACCTAAGCTCGGGGTGCGCACAGCCCCTTCCAACCTCGTTATGGGGGTCCTTTTTGCAAGTCACAAGACTTCCGCTAGTCTTGCGATCGTTTCTACGAATAGTCGAGTACGAGTGACGTAGTAACCTTCATCTGGATGTTCCCCAAATGATCCCCTGATGAAATGCCATTGCTTCGCTCGCACCAGAAGATGTGGAGATCGGTTCACCTTTGCCAGTGGCCTCACCTGAACGAGGAGGATGAAGGCTCCGTTGCGGTTCTCTGTGGCCTCCCTGTCCAGGCGGCCCTTTACCGAGACGACGCCGGTTTCCCGGTCGATGGCGAACAGGCCGTCGCCACCTGCGTAGGGGAGGGGGGGCATTCACGATTACGCCGTCAGTCTCCTTCCCTGCCGCTATACGCAACCGACAGAGACAGTCTCAGTGCGACCTTCGTGTTCCACCGGGGGTTCGCTAACCTCGAACTTCCGGCTAACAGAACACAGGAAACGAGGGTCAGAGTTCCGACAGCGCTATATAAACACGCGTCCGTGGACTACCGCGAACTTAGCGATGAACTCCCAGCGTCAAGAGCCCTTCTGTCAACGCTGCAGAGGCTTGCAAGGAACAATGGTCAACGCTTTCCTCACGGCAGCCTTCCCAACCCTAACATAGCGTCACAAAAAAAAATCGAGAACAACGTTTTTGTGACATTTTTAACAGAAAACGAGTGTGCCTGCCCAGCTTCAATCGGCCGCTCAAGCACGCGTTCCTGTATACCTTCGACTACAATGCGACACGTTTTTAGAAATCGAGTATATTGCAGACGACAATCTAGCGCGTCGTCCGCGCGCGGGCGATGCAATGGCGTCGACGAATATTCACCGGACAGGATGCTGTAGGAGATGGGATTGTTGACTCCGCGATCGCCGTCCATGGCCTTGACGGTGAGCACCAGGGAGTTCTGCAAGGGGTCAAATGCATGAGCCCGCGTCGCGCGAGGCAGGGCGCCGTAGCACGCACCAGCGGCAGGTCTTCGGAGATGCGCGTGACCGGCGGCACCTGGGTGAAGACCGGCGGCTGGTCCTCGACGTCGTCCACTTTGACCAGGACCACGGCCGTGGCCGTGTGCCGCGGACCCGTGTTCGCGCGGTCCTGCGGTAGACATAGGCGTCGTCGTACTCAGAGCCACCATACCACAAAGAAAACAATGCCTCAAAATACATTTCAGAAATCT
This sequence comes from Ixodes ricinus, assembly GCA_037355805.1. Classification (NCBI taxonomy): domain Eukaryota; kingdom Metazoa; phylum Arthropoda; class Arachnida; order Ixodida; family Ixodidae; genus Ixodes; species Ixodes ricinus. The sequence goes on from JAZHYW010026756.1 coordinate 46,249, forward strand.
CTAGTAAGCAATGCCTCCATCTCCCGAACACTCCCTCCGCCCCGGATCACGGGGACCGGAGCCCTTTAGACCTGGTGGGAATGGCGTCTCTCTCGCACTTACAATGGCGAGAATACGCAGCTCGTAGATGAACTTTCGCTCGTAGTCTAGCGGCCCCACGAGCGAGATGATTCCTTTTCCCTTGTCTTGGTGCACGGAGAACGTGGACCGGGTCTCGGAGTCTGTGTTCTGCGAAGGGCGAGAATGAAGGGGAGTCTGTGAGGGACGGTCTTTACAGGAGCAGGCGCGCATTTTTAAATCATGCGCCTGGTGATGCTGGAGTATAGAACTCTTGAAGCAGAGTTGTGGCCTATACTCCATCTCACAGATACCTTCAGTGCTAACAAAGGCACGGGCGTGAGTGCGTGACTTTGGATGGTGACTTCTATGCAAGAGTTCTCATGCAAACAAGGAGTTCTGCTGAGCTATTGCCCACGCTGCTTGTCTGTACTGTAGACATTTGCGAAATTAAATATAGAGTAGACACATGCACGACTAAAGATCTGACGGGCCATACGAACTGCCGGAACGATGGCAGAATCTGAAAGAATTCAGAGTCGTCGGATCTCACCAGGAGCTCCGAGATTGTTGGTGTTTGAATTTAGAAACACGAACACGAAAGGAAGGATTAGCCACACGCTTTGCGCACTGATAATCTTTGAGTCCATGGCTTTCGGAGCTTCGCGTGGCGGGAATCTTGGCGTTCATGAGTAGACCACCTTCCTGACGAGTTGTACCACGCGTAAGAAATCGAGAGGTCCGATGGTGGAAATGGCGTTACCAAATTAGCACGCAGTCTGAGCACGTGCTTTTATACCAACAGCTTAATTCGGAAGAAGAGCTGATGGCGAGGAGGGTCATATGTAGGTTTTTCGCGACCTGTGATACACGAACCTGCCTCGGGCCGCCCTCCACCCTTTCCTGGAGCGAGAGTACTCCGTGCGTAGGCGCGTCGCGGCGCTGCAGTCGGCGGTCGCTCGCAATGCCACTCACGACACCACAGACAGAACGATCAGCGCCTCCCAGGACGTCCGTGCGCGCAAGAATGCAGTGCTTTGGGGAGCGCGTGGCTCAAGAGGCGTCTGCATTGTTTTCATCTCTCGGCGAACTCACTTGCAACTGGTAGATGACCTGCCCGAAAGGACCCTGATCGCGATCGATGGCTTCGACCGTGTCGATGACTTGGGGTGCCGCATCCTGTCAGGGAAATAAACGGGTGGCATGAGCGGTTCCCGGAAGTCCCTCCCTTCGAGGCGTACTTCTGAGACCGTGACGGTCGTCCTGTACTGCTTGAAGACGGGCTCGTTGTCGTTCACGTCGTCCACGATGACCAGCATGGTCTGAGTGATCTGTAACAAGGTGCGCGGAAAACGGGGTTTACGTATTGACAAAAGGTGTCATCTGCAGCCGCGCCGAGTAGAGTAACTGTATATGCAACGCTGAGGAGCAAAGAACGCTCTTTGACTCCTTGGCAACGTGTTTCAATGATGACACCACAGCACAAAGTACTGACACCAGTCAATGTCACAGTCCATATCATCGCTTCGTCTAAAGCTCATTATATCAAATCATTAACGACTGAGTGCATGCCTTCCGCGCACTACAGCTGCATTTCCGAGGTCCCACTTAAAAAAACGATATCATTTCCCCTAAGCAATTTATGCCAATTCTAAAATTGCAATCGAATGCTACAGCAGCGGGAGTGCCTGTGTGTGGGATAAGAAAGCGTGTCCACCGGGCCCCAATCTCACCCTTGCAGTGGATATGATCAAGACTCGTGGCATCTGTTAACATCCGTTTGCTCTATTGACTGCCAGGTCCTGGTTAGCTCAGATGGTAAAGAGCTCCGCTAGCCTCAGAGGGCTCCCGGGATCGAACCCCACCCCAAGCGGATTTATTCAGCAGCCACCAGTCGCCCGTAGACTGCGAGTCGGGCTTTATTACGGGTGGAAGCCAATTTATTCTTACGCTATCGTAGTGTTCTGGCTGTGACGTCATCATCGGGTCTCTCTAGAGAAGGGAGCCGTGGCTGCAGAGGGGTATGCTTTGGAAGTACGCGAAAGGCGCGCCTTCGAAAGCGTTGGAGGGACCGGCACGCGCCCCTCCAGGAAGAGTCGAGACCAGTTTTAATGCGCGCCCTGAAGAACTGGTTCGTGCTCCTCCCCGCGTGTTCGGGGAGCGCAGCGAACGGGATCGTGGCGCAGCAGGTGCGCGGCAGGCCGACTTACGTATTGGCCCTCGGGCAGACGTCCGTCCGTTAGGGTGAGCACAACCGTGTGCGAGTCCTTCACCTGCAAAGAGACCGACAATCAGACCCCGACGCGGTACGCAAACACGTCGGCTCCGACCTGCTTCGAGGACGAGCGGGTTGAAAATGAAAAGCGCACTAGATCGGGAACTCGCATTTGGCGGGTTCATTATAAGCCGCCGTCAGACTGCTCGTGTACCAGACTGAGGACACTGCGTTCGCTGTAGACCCGATGACAGAATTATGTCCGGTCACGCCCACGCATGTTTAAGGGCATGTTTGCTTTGTACATGCTTTGAACATGCCTGCAGGTAGTTTTACAGCGAAGCTGTACATGACTCGTAGGTCGGGTTTTTTCGTGTCCGTCGACATAAAACCCACGCGCACGCCTTATCACCGTTCGCGCGCGCCTTACCTCTTATCATGTGGTTTTTGACACTTGTTTCAATAAGAAAACCACAAAACAAGTGTCAAAACCAAGTGATAGATTATAAGGCGCGCGTGAACGATGATAAGCACGTAGCGTTCCCCGCATGCGTTTTCGGTGAAGATTGCGTGATAAGGTGCCGCAACGCAGAGTACGAAGTGGGGTGACGTCACTAGCCCCATAACAATGCGAAGCACGTAGCGCTCCGCAGCGTTTCTCGGTAAATTGCGGTTGCAAAGCTTCCGCGGCAGCGGCAGCGTCGAAGTCTTTCATATATAAAAAGAAGTTTGGTACAGTGCCTTTACTTTTCTTTCGTCAATCATTTGGTATAGACCCTTTTGCTCTTTGCAAACATGAACTGCCACTTGCGTTTCATCAACGTTTCATCTACATTTCAAGCAGCGGTGGTAAGGTGGCCCTTGTTAATTATTTTTATGAACCGGAAGTTCTCTGGCACGTCAAAGACTGGAGCACTACCTGGTGGCATTCCCCATATAAAGGTTCTATAGTGCAGTGGGCAATTTTTGCACATGATACCATAGCTTCGCTCACCTTCACAGCGTGGATTGGAGCTTCAATGTTTTTGTGTGACCAATCTGACAAGAAACCGTCGTATGCGAGGAAGAAACATGCCTCAGACAGTAGAGCGTTTTAGGGAACCGTTTTTGCACATGCCATACGGTACGGTGAGCCCTCCGGTACGAACCGCGCATGCGCTACCACAAGAGACTCCCATATGCGCAGTTCGTATCGGAGGGCCCACCGTACCGTATGGCATGTGCAAAAACGGTTCCCTAAACTCTCTACTGTCTGCATACCATCTTTTGCACGACGTATTAGCTTCGGCTTTGAAAGTTTCGCCTTTCGAAGCAACCCATCGGGCGTAACTGGTACGTCTGGGAGATGATCGAGGCTGCAGACGCTTTCGACCCGAGGACTGTTATCGGTGGCTAACCGCAATTCGGTCCTGTCCCGCCGGCCGGCGTTTTGTGTGCTTACCCGCACGACGTCGTTCTTCTAAACGATCCTGGACCAAAATGCTTTTGGGGAAACAAGGGCAACGGCAGCGTCACGTTAGCCCAGGGGTGTCGCCTAATCGCCCCGAATGTTCCCGCGCGTCGCTCCACGAAACATGGCTGTGTATAGCTATGGGGCGTTAACGAATAATACTCTCTTCAAATTTTATTGTAGCTAGGGCGCGTAATTTGTCGTACGGAAGTTTAAACGGCGGGAAGTCTGTCTCAAGGGGCATTTGATGTCTCCGTTGTAGATGCGAAATTTAGCCAGAGTAGCCTAACCACTGTAGCGTATACGTGTGCCACGGAGCAGCGATAGCCCTATTTGTAAGGCTGAAAAGGAAGTCAAAGCTAGAGCGCGATTTGAGTGGCACACTGTTTCCAGCAAGTTGGACTGGCGAAGTTTCGGAACAGAAACTTATTCTTATCAGCGGAGACTTTATTTGCTATACGTTGTAAAAAATAGCTAATAAAAATACTTTTTTTTTGTCAAAACAGGTTTGTCTTTAATAATGACAAAAACAAAACTATGATCAGTTTTAAGTTAAATTACAACAAAACAGAAGACGTGTGGCAAGAGAGTTGCTAAACATTTGTTGTTGTTGTTGTTGTTGTTGTATTGTTTCGTACGATTTTATTTTTTACAGTATATTTGACTGCGGGCACCCCGGTGGTCCACAGCAACAAGCATGCCACTTGGGCTGAACGGTTCATCACGCGCTCACGCCAACATTAAACCTCAGCGAGACGAGCCCACGCGTGGGTCGGCGATCAAGCAGCGCCGACAGCGCAACGTCACGGCGTTGCTTCGTCTTTCTGTGCGCGGGTGTTATCGTCCGACCAAGAGCGAAGAGTGCGCTGTGGCCTGGCGCTTTAAGTCTGTGTGACTCCCATGACCGCGCTCGGACGGCTGAAACAGAGCCGGCAGTCGAAAGTGCCGCAGGGGCCGCACGGACCGAGCGTGCAAGGCTGGAGAGGCGGCTGCTCCTTCTCACTCGGGAAGGGCGCTTCCATATTAGAAGAGCTCACGTTCACACGGATATATGTAAGCCCCTAACTGGGGAGCGCGTCTTTAGACCATTGCATAGATGGCAGCACAAAACAAGTTTGACGAGATATGCCTGGTAACAAAAAATATAAGCAAAATGGGGACACAAAAGTTCCTATTTTGTCAATATCTTTGGTCAAGGAAGTCCCCAATTAAAGGGTTAATGCACTAGCTGGCTCGAATACACCGATTACGGATCGCTCGGTTAATTATCTCAACTATACACGGCTTGCATTGACGTCCCATACGCGGCCATTGTGGTGGCTATGTGTTGCTAAGCGCGTATCTTCCGCAACATATTTTCCGCACCACCAAATTCGGTTTTCTGGGCAAGAACAGGCAAGGATGACCACCAGCATGGTGCAATGACGTCACGTGCAATGGAGAGTTTCATCGTGATCACAGTGCGCTTAAAGACTCCAGAGCGTTCCGCGCGAACTCCTCAGTGGTTGAATGTCATTTGGTTAGATGGTGCGATCTCCTCGCTCAACAGCGACAAGATCATCTATAAGCGTGGTGCCACACACTATGTAGTTCGTAGATGTCCGGATAAGCGACTCGTGTCCGCACGTCGTCGTACTCGGCACCTATAAGAGCTGTAAGCCTCCCGAGCGGTCGTGGACAGCACCCACCTCCCTGTCCAGCTCGTGCCTGAGGAAGACGTCGGCCTCCGTGGCGCTGACCCGGTCGAAGCGGAGCAGCTCGGGGCCCTCGGGGCCCTGGGCGCCGAAGGACAGGACGTCGCCGTCCGCGTCCTCGCCCCGCAGGCGGTACAGGGGCTGGCCTGCATTCGCCCACGCTGGCGCTTGAGCACGGGGCTCAGCCAATAGGCCCTTGCCCTCCCAAACGTCATCGCTAATGGTTCCACGTAGAACCGCCATTGCTTGCGCGAGCGTCGCCGCCAGCACGTCGTGCAGTGTCTCACAAGAAGCTCGACGCTATGTCGGACGCGCTTGCCGCTCTGCACCATCTTTCGTCTAGCTTCGACGTGTTTGCCGCTTGGGGCGGGTCGGGGATCAACTAACGATGACGTCATAGGGGGCCTTGGCTTGTAGATGGTATCGGCTCAGCACCGACAGGTGTCGCTCAAGCACATCGGTATTCGGGGGGGGGGGGCAGCAGGTGCTTTTTAAGACTCACGCTGATACGAGCGAGCTTTAGCAAGTGCGTGTCCAAAAGCTTTGCGTGCACGAACAAATATCCCCGTTGCCGTGCGCCAATTTAAAAAGCGCTTTGGGCTCGGCCCATGCGCAGTGGCGACGACGAAATTTCTTTGCAAATGCAAAATGTTTGTGTACGCCATTCTAGAACTCGCTATGGACTTGCAATAATGCAAATGCTCACGCAGTCTTCGATAATTCGAAGAGGCGTCCCGGCTGGTTATCTTAAGTTCCCTTCATCTGATGCCAGAAGCAAAGCGTACCTTTATAGTATATTAACAATACTTAGCTCATTTTGTTGTCTGTCTTTTTTTTTTCTTTATGGAATATTTACTTCAATCTGGTAGGTACTCGAGTGATGGCCATGCTTTCGAAACACTCCTGCAATCCATGGCTGCTCGAGCCCGAAAAAGCTGGCTTGCCCACAGACTCTTCGACTCGTTGGCTGTTACTGCCAGCACTCTAGCGCATGGGAGAAGCCTTCCTCGGCGAAGGCCACCCACCCATACGTCTACGTAATAAGTTGCAAGTAACTGATTTCTTGTAATCAATTACATCTTATTGTAACTTTTTAATGCTTCAATTACTTTTTTCTGCGGTAACGTTCGCTGTAATTCAATTACTATTTGTCTGTAATCAACTACAAGTAATCAATTATCTGTTTCCGAAAGAGCTAAAATTATTGAGTTAAGATTTGTACGTAGAAAATCGCTCTGTCTGCCCATGCGTCACTCGTCATGTTGCATCAACGTTGGACAGTTTTTTTGACCCGCAAACAACTAAAAAATATACCAAGATATCAGAAAGATTGCAATGTCAACGCGCTCAGCGACGTTTTGACTGTCGAGCTGTCGAGAGTTCCTCGTTTCCTGCATACGGTTTGTTACAATCCGTGTTTGTCGCGGCATATATTTTGATTTCGTAATAAAAAATAAGAAAGTAACGTAAAAACACCAATTACTTTCTGACAATTTTAATTACTTTTGTGATGCAGTAACTGATTACTGTAATCAGATACATTTTTCAATAGAGTATTGTAATCGCTTACTTTTTTCTTGAGTAACGCGTACAAGACTGCACTCACCCAGGCTCCCGGGTCCCTCCTTGACCCTGACCACGATCTCGCTGATGCCTCCCAGGGAAAACCTGGGGAACGTGTTGGTGCCATCTGCACAGAGGACGGGGAAGGAAATCAACACCAGGCTTGTCTACCTATTGCTCCTATTGCGACTGTGTCGTATGCTAGACGACCACAACACAACAGATCAGTGTTTGGAAGGATAGCGTTATAACGATATTACGCAATTTGTTGCTCGTTAGTCTGAACAAACACAACACAGTCACAGGTAACGTAGTTACTGGTAACACATACTTTATGGGCTAGTATTAACGCAATCGTTAGTTTCAAAACTTGCCAACGATTAGCATCTATCTATTTTGCACTATCATCTGCCAAACTACATTAATCGATATATATATATATATATATATATATATATATATATATATATATATATATATATATATATATATATATATATATATATATATATATATATATATATATATATATATATATATATATACAACACGGGCACTTCACGTCATCGTACGTGGTCTCCGAAGAGGAAATAAACGAACATTAGCAGATGAATGAATTGTAATTAATCCAATGAATCAAAGAACTAAAGTTTTCAGGAACCCGCAGAAAGCCGAAAAAAGGGCGGAGCCAGGATTTGAACTCTGGAACTTCTCTGGAAACGCCAGAGAGCCGAGGTGAGTGGTGGAGTGGTTAGCGCACCCGACCGGACATTGGGAGGCCCAGAGTTCAAATCCTGGCTCCGCCCCTTTTTTTCGGCTTTCTGCGGGTTCCTGAAAACTTTAAGTTCTTTGATTCATTGGATTAATTAGTAATTACGGTTCATTCATCTGCTAATGTTCGTTTATATATATATATATTTCTTTTTAATGAAGCTATATACATATAGTTCCATTTTCCTGTTCTCCGATTAAAGGACATTTTCATGGTAAGATACAGACGTTTCGCTGGAAAGTTACATCCGCCCAGAAGACGACAGTTCGTCGCCACTTAAAGATTCCAACTCTGTCCCCACCGTATCCATTGACCATTTTCTTCTGCCCTTGTTTCCCCCGTGCACCGGTTCCCTCTTCGTGCTCGCGAGGCTAGAACAGACATGTACAAGTTACTAAAAAAAAGTAATTAAGTTAAGTTACTGAGTATTGACGTCAAAAGTAATTTGAGAAGAGTAGAAATTACTCTAACAGAAAGTAATTGAAAAAATTACGAATTACTGTAAAAAAGTAGCGAATTACTTTTGAAGTTACTTTTGAAGTTACTTTTATATGTCTTTTATGGTCAAAAGGTACAGAGCTTTCAATCGATAGCGAAATTATGCTAGCGAAATATGAAACTTTTTTTTTTTCACAGAAATGTTTTAATAGCTGGTTCCGCTTCTGCGGGCCTAATTGATTTGTACTTTCTTATTTGTTTGGTCAACGATGTACTGCGTGCGAATGTGTCATTTCAACGTGAGGTTTAGCACTGTCTGAGCTGTGTTTTTTAGACAGCGTTTGCTTGTTTACAGTGTTGCGTAAAGTACATCCAAAAAGTACTTGAAGTAAAGTACGAAGTAAATTAGAAGGGGGGGGGGCTTGTGAAAAGTTAGTTTGGGAGGTTTCGGACTCTCTAAACCATTTTCTCCGCCTCCCCTTTTTCTACGGCGCAGGCTTCCTCTTTGCAAATATCAGCTGGTCTTCCAACATCTTATCTCCTTTGTGCAGGAATGTTTGTTGATAGCAAAAACAACCACTAAAATTCGAAAGTAATTTGTAACTTGAGTAGAAGTTACTCGGAAAAAGTAATTAAAGTAAACTACTAATTACCGAAATAAAAATGTAATTGAAAGTTACTAAACTACTCAGAAAAGTAGTTAAACTACAGTAACTTGAGTAGAGATAGTTGAGCTACGTACAAGTCTGGGCTAGAACAGCCTTCTCCAAGAAAGCGAACTATCTGGCTTATATTAGCTAAGGTGCACTCGATCGTGTTAATTAATATTTTGCTTGTCGGCGGCAAATAATCAGGTCAATGAATCTTTACGTTTTGGCTGTGTAGCAGCGGCTGATGTTATTGATTATTACTATTTACAAAAATGTGAGTCTTTGTCCGGGTTCGTGAGAGAATGGCTGAACTTTTGTCTGGTAATCATGTGTCCAGTGAAGCTATTTCTCCCGGAATTCCTATAGTGGATATTTCCGCTCGCGTAGCGGAGTTGACTTTGCGCGCGGCCTCCACGCGAAGGTACGCGGTTCAAACACCGCCGGCACAGTTCTTTGTTTTCTTGTCTCTTCTGGAAAGTTGTTGTCTCTTCTGGAGAGTTCTCGTCTCTTCCTGAAATTGTCCAGCTTACCTTTGTTGGTTACCTTATGTTCTAGTTAAGAACATTTCCGAACACAACACGTGTGTAAAAGGAGCGATAGCACACTGCTTCAAGTCAGCCACCCTTCTGACACCGTCGAAGATGTACGGTACATTCTTGTTTCTTGACGTTCAGGCTCAAGTTCGCCTCATTAAACGTTGTCCTTTTTTATATCATAAATTCATCTGCCCGCTTTTATTTGTGACAAAACGATTGCAATTCACATCAGACTATCTGCACTAGTGTTCATTCTGAAATGAAACACGAGCACAGGTGCGAATCCATCACCAAACCCAACGACAGACCCGCTGCGGCGAGTTGGTCAAGGAAGCCTGCAAGGCGGCGCGCTCTTTTCAGGAAGGCTCCCAAGATGAAATCCACTCTCAATCTTCCGAGCAACTCCCTGTCTCTGGATTGCATTGTCGTCGGCCGCCGAACAAAGGGGACAAACTTCGTAACGTTGGACACTTGTGATGAGAGTGAACAGGACGCTCCCTGCATCGCGGCGTCCGACCTCGGCCGAGGGGTCAAACGGTTTCCTCGCTGCGGCGTCTGCTCGCGTGCTCTGCCGGCCTCTCGCGACTGTACAGGATGTGCGTCTCGTCCCTCGTGTTCTTCCGCATCTTTAATCTACATCAAGGCGCTCACGCGGACCAATCCACTGTTCACAGAAAGATACACGGCGAGTGATAAAAGCAGTCCATGGCGGAGCTGGCCATCTTCACGCCATCAAAGCTGTAGATCTTGACCGACGATAAGTTGGTTTATCCACAGCTCGTTCACGCAGCAGGTTCGGTCACGACCGCAAGTCGCCAGGACGTCCGTGGCTTTGTGTGCCGCATGGCAAACAACCCAGAGAGAGGCACGCGATCTAAGGAGCACGGATGTCGGTAGCGTATTCGGAAAAGCTTGTGGAGTAAGTCAACAGTCCTGATTTCGGCACTCTGATCGGCATGTTTTCACGAACGTCACACCGACTTGTTTACGGGAAGAGAGAGAGAGAGAAGGGGGGGGGGAGCGTGCACCTCAGTGAGTCCCGCGCTAGCCTTATAGCCGAGTGCCAGATTTGTTAGCCCCGGAAAGCGTAAGCAAATCTGAGAGACGGCTAAAGGCTAGCGCGTGAATCACAAAGGCGTACTTTACGCAAGCATCGTCGACCCCTCCCCCTCCCCTTCACTTTCTTCTTACGTAGATCAGGCGACGTGGCGGTCATGAAAACGCGCCAATCAACGCGCCTACATTGACTGTTACCTTACTCCACAAGGTTTTCCGGATACGCGTTCCGGTAACTCGTGTACGATATAACTATAGGAAGCGATTTGTACAGCTTTTTTTTTTTTCACGTGGCTTAGTGTTTATTCATTAATACACAACACAAGACCTGTGGACTAGTTTCTACGCATAACTTGCACGTGACATCATGGAGCGATGACGTCCCGAACCACTCTTGGTCCGGGCAACACCGACCGCCCCGCCCGCATTGCCCTACCGTCTTCCGGCCGAGATGCAACCAAGCCAGGCGATCTCTTGCGTCGGCTAGGAAACTGGTCCGGGCGGCGGGGCCGAGCGTCGGGGAAAAAAGGGCCCGAAACGACGAGAAAAATGCGTCGCACACCGCCCTCTTGGCGGGCCAGACGCCGGCAGCGCCTCTTTCCTTTGTGCAAGCTCGCTCCGGAGCCGCCCTCGTCGTTTGGGCTTCTTTTCTCTTCGGACGCTGCGTGCCCTCGAAGGGGGAAAAAGAAATCTTGTTCGTAAACTACCGAACCGCTGAGCCCATTTTTATACGCGTACAATCGTATGCAGTCTCCTCGTTACCCGGAATGTCCGAGAGACAAAAATAAATGAATGCCAAATTTGAAGTTTCACATTCCAAATCAGGATGTCCACGTCGACCTCAATGTGAAGCCTGAAAAAAGAAGACCACGAAAATATTTGAAGTCTGCCAAGTCCAGGATGGGTTTCCTTCGGCTTTTCTCGGATTATTGGTTGTTTGACGAATATGACCGTTCTACGTGACTCGCACAAGTTCCCCCCGCCAAGTCAGAAGCGTCCCGTTAATACGCAGTGGAATCTACACGCTGTCAGGTGCCAACCAGCGTTCGGCGATTGTCGAATTAACAAAGTCGAATCTACACTGCCTGGAGCCAAACCAACACCACTTAGACAACAGAAGACCTCCGCATGGTCTCCTCTCCTCTATGAAACGTCATCAGAGTCGGATGGCGCTAACTCGGCTATTGGGCCCGAGCCCGACCTTCGACGCTCTGATTGGACACGATCCTCAGCCGAACACTGACACAGCACTCGTGCCCAATCTCACGCCTCGATCGATCTGACTGTGATGACGCGTGCGGAGGCCTTCTCTCTAGACGTGCTGTTGGCCAAACACCCCGATGTTTTGACCGAGTGACGTGAATGCGTTCGGAACCTACCTATCGTTTCCACACGCAGTCGCCGTAAGCCCGTCCTTCCGCGGATTCGGTCGATCTTCCTGCATTCTTTGCGTGGACACTCGAGCAAGGCGACCATTTTCGTCGTGACAATCCCCTTTCGCTGCTGCTTGATTGACTCCATCGGTTTGTAGCGTTGAATATACGGTTGAACAAGTGAAACGGAGTATACCGGTGACAGGAGTGAAGTGGCCGTAAGAGGCAGGTAGATGCCACTAAAGTAGATGTCTTTACAGCCATCGGAGCGTATACAGATGGCGCCAGACGTGCAAGCGCTCTATAGGAACTGGGACAAGTTCGGGTATCTCTTCCTCGCTGCCTGTTCTTTTGTGCCCTCTTTGGCGGCGGCCTTCCAACAAACATTGCGCCTCGTAGTCGCCGGTTCAGCGGCAGGGAAGAATGGAAAACTCCGTGCGAGAGAGCAGGCATCGGGCGCAATCATCCACCCGATGATTTTGGGGAGGTTCACTTTCCTCGATGTCGTCGCTGTATGCGGCTGGCTATTTTGCGCGACAGGCGGCGATCCTTCTACCTTAGTCGTATTGTTTCGTTTTCTTCTTTGGTGCGCTTCAACATCCTTTCAGTCCAACGGCCCACAGCAGCACCTCACACCCAGACATTCGCCTTTCTCGTTTCTCAATGAAGCCCTCTCGTATAGGACCCTTCGTTCACCGAACTGCATATGACCACTTTTACGAAAGAATCCCGGTCTCACGCGTCCCCATCCAGCTACCGCTGCAGTAGCGATGCGCAACTCACCTAGCAATAACGTGTTCTTTTTTTTTTAAGTTGTCATCTTTACATCTAGTGATGTATGGTGTGAAAACTAGCCAACCGGTCTGAAACTACTTGCCCGCGATATGGACCGAAACTAGACCGTACGGCTTGGTCAAATCCCGTCTTCAGGTGCGTCATCAACACCGCAGGAAATAACGGGGAAAAAAGAAAGTGCCAGAGTCGACACACTATCTTTTTTATCTTAGCAGTATTTTGTTCGCTTTAATGATGCGTACCATTGAGCCAAAAGGACACGCGAGTTGGAGACTCTCGCAAAAACCCGTGAGATGCGGCATCCTTTGTCTGTTTACGTGCTTCTTCGCCAGTGTTGTTGTCTTGTTTGTTTCTTTCTTAGATGATTAACAGTTTTTTTTTCTTGCGGCGCGGCGCCCGGACGATTGAGAAAGAAACGCCGAAGTTCCCACGGCAGTTGTTCTCGCTGCGACAGTGCAGCCCGTTTTGCGGAAACGAATGGCTCGTCAGGCGGTAATGAGAAAGGAGAAGATATGCGCGCGTGTTTGAAGTGCGTTTCTAACGCTCTGTCGCTTCCTAAAATCACTTTTCATATGTAATCAAAGGAGGAAGGCAATGGTTCCTCCTTTATATATGATAAATACTATATAGTAAAGCAGAAAGCCAGCTCGGCGAAAACATGACAAGTATAGAATAAATTAGCAGAGTTTACAGTTGCAGCGGTTGGTTAAATGTTTAAGTTTTGTAAATAAACAGCGTCTGCCTTGCACGAGCGTGGCCCTATTTTAGTGCTTTATTTTTATTTTGAATGTTCTATTTCTTTCAGAACTCGTTTGAAAAACGTTTGTGCGATTGTGTTTATACTGAGGCTTGTTCACTCATGCTGCATCACGTCGGATGGTCCACGTGACGCGGTCATGTGACGCTGGTGACGTCACACCGATGACGTCACTTCCATGTCGCTTTTTTAATGTCGCCTTTTCGTGTCTTTTTTGAATTGTGTCGGCCTTTTCTTACATAGCATCTCCTAACATATTGTACGTTAATACTCTGATAGTTTTCGTGCAGACTAAAAACGAATAGTCGTGTTTCTACCACAGGAGAAGCGTGCCCTGACACAACCAACTTATGTTACAGAGGACTGTCCGCACAACTGGCTGCTGCAACATCAAATCAACATTAGATGCTCCGCCTTCAGCACGCACTCGTGTGCATTTCGGCGTGTTTGGTTGCACGTGCGCCTAAGTGTTGTTGAAGTTGGAAAGTTCGCGCTGCTCATCTTATGCTACAAAAACAAACCATACACTGCAAAAAAAAAAGCTGAAGTATATATATAAACAAATGTCGCGAGTCACGAAAAACGAATTCGATACCGATAAAATATATTTTTTATGGGCGCACTCAGCTCGGGTTTTGTGGTGAGCTTTGAGTTTTCTAGGTAGGATAGCCTGTAGCAACATAAGAACTGCACGAGAGGCTTCGCCGTCAAATTCCCCGAGAGAAAAAGGCTGGGCACCTAATCGATTAACCCACCATTTAATCAAATTAATGCTTTAATCGAGATTGATCTTTTTAGCCGATCAATCGGTTAAATTTTGACTAAAAAAAGTTAAAATTCAATGCTTTCACCACGCAGACGTGGACGAGTACACCTGTACGAAGGTAAACTTTAGGTGAAATTTTGACCTAAAGTAAACTGTAGGGGAGAGATTTGTAACTCCAAAGAAGTGGAGAAGGCTATACGTGTCCCAGCCACTTCAACGCCGTGCGAGTGTCCGTTTAGCGCAGCAGAGACTATTGTGAACAATCAAAGGAGTTCGCTATTGCCGGAGAATCTCAACGAACCTTTTTGCTTCTGCGGCTGAAGTAGTAATTTGTGAGTGTGTGTGTCTTACGACTATTCTCAATTACACGGTTGATGAAAAATCCGAAATAGTACATTGCGCCGTTTATCCCATTTTCAGCAAAGGCAAAAAAATATACTATATATATATATAATTTTAACATCATAGAATTATTGTGCATCGCACTGAACGGAAACGATTAATCCAATAAATATTAGATTAATCCGATTAGTGGGTTAAAGAGTGGCGATTAATCGGGCTAAAAATTTTCATCAACGCCCAGCCCTAGATAACATTACAGTGTTAATCGGTACAAATGCTTAAATTTTTCCAACGTCACGGAAAGAGTTGGAAAGCATGCATTCTTTTCTTGAAAATTGCCTTTTCTTAAAAACCCATTGAGCCTCGGAGCACTGGTGATTAGAGAGGAGCGTTGTCTTTTTGGTGGCGGAGACTCTCCCACAGTTCTTCCGAGACAGCCGAGGAGTTTCATCTTCTTAAAGGGACACTGACAGGGTATTTATGCTCGCCAAGGTTTTTATTTGTTTATGATATATGAGAGCCGAACTACCCAGAACACAATTTGAGGCTCGAAATTCGTTTTCTTTCCGCCTGAAAACCGCCGATCGAGAACTGGCCGGTTTGAGTGGCGCTCACTCTCTTCTCCGTGGTCACGTACCGTTCTCTACGGTTTAGACACAACCACCAAATATAATCAAAGTCGTGGGTCATCGAAGGCACACACTCAATATAAAAAATATAAATAATATGATACCCTTTTTGTGACTTACTAAAAAACTACAAATACGTTAATTGGAAGAAAAAAAGAAGGTAGCACAGAGATCCGGAAGCACTCTTTTCATTCTCTGCGTAATTCTCAACATGGCGTCGTATCGCGGTTGTCTAGGGCTGGACGGCTGAGCGAAGCGGACTAGGCGATGGCGGCGCACGACGGGCGTGGGACCTCTACTACAGAACTGTTGTTCGCTGTACTACAGAACTGTCTAGCTTTAAAAGAGAAATCGTTTGCCGATCAAAACAATTAGGATTGATTCCGTACGACACGCCCGACCACCAAGCTGATTCGCACGAAGACGTCGCCGAGTCATCGCCCCTTCTCCTGGCTGAAGACATCGCTCGTCTTACGAACACGAATTGGTAAGAGCTTGAAAAACGCGCAAACGTCAAGCACGAAGTGCTTGCTGACTTTGCGTTTTTCGTGCGACGTGCGTTTTTCGTCTGCTTCGCACAACCAGAAAAAAGAGAAAAAAAGAAAACGCGTTCGGGTGCAGTTACGTGACTTTCGGCAACTCTCTCTCTCTACATTTCTTCTTCCCTACCAGTCCAGTTTCGGTTTCGGTTTGGAGCAGTTGCGTTTTTTTTTTACTTTATTAAATATGTACTTGACGCTGTGGCAAAATATTGATTGGGTAGTCTTCTGACACCATAATTTATCGCCTGGCAAAACAAATAATGGAGAAGAGAGGGGGGGGGGAGGTTGTCAGTGTCCCTTTAACCATCACACAAAATGATCGCCTTTGGCTGGGGTGGCCTTGTGGTTCGGCGCTTCGCGCACTCCCTGCTTCGGAAGCCAAGTGGGCTTGATGGAGGAGGAGGAGGAGGAGAGAAGTGCTCACCTCGGGCGGTGACCAGGCACGCCGTGGCCAGGAGGCTGACCAGCGCTGCTAACCTGGACCAGGCCTGCGTCCACATCGTGCCATGGCTGTCCGGCTCACTCCACGGCCTGCATCGAGAGAGAGAGAGAGAGAAGGGACGGTAACCGTTAGTTATACACACACACACCCACACACTGTTCACAAACAAGCCCAAGTTTCCCCACATCAGGTGTGTGCACTGCGCGTGTGCAGAAACCAAACTCGCGAGAAGTGAAGTGTCTCCGCATGCGCAGGACCGACAGCAGCGCCACTACGGTGGCGTGACGTCGGAGAGTCGAGTTGGTGTATACGGAGAGCAAGTCGTCCGCTTCTTGAGCAGGTGTTGCGGTGACGTCAAAACGACGCCGAGCTCCGATTGGCTTCGATTGAAAAGATAGTCGGTAGACCTCAAAGATACATGGCTTCGAGTCTACCTCTACTTTTTTTTTCGATCAGCCAATAAGAGCTCGGCGTTCCGAAGTCATCGCAATCCATGTGCAACAAGCAGACGAACTTGCGCTCCGAATACGCACCCACGCACCATCAGCCAGGCGAAATGTGTCGGGACGCTGGGACATGTGGACTGTAGTCTCGATTTTCCGCAGAAGAGAGCTACTGCGAAATTTTTTTTATTTTAGATTTTTACGTCGGGATCGTCACACAACGCTCGGTCTGAAGTAGACCAAGTGACGGACATTAAAGCAGCTACGGGTTGGGAAGCCGCGATGGCAGCGACCCTTGTGGCCAATTACCGTCGCAACTAGAAATTCTGCCACCAATCGCTAGGGATCGCGACAACCGACATCTCCGGCTCCTGTGGCACATTTTCTTACCGCTTCGGGACCACCGCCTGTGGCGCGTTCGAAATTTCTCGAATGGCAGCGACTTGCCCCTTTCGCGTTTTGCTCGACAAGCCAGAGTTTTTTATGGTGTATTTTTTACTTCAGAACGCTGCGAAAGTACACTTTTCCTGGTAAAGGCATGTATTCCTACATTTCGCGAATGTATATCATGAAAAAAGTGTCAATATGTACACCTTTGATTTCGTGCTTTCCAGCCGCCACGGAAATAAAAAAGCAAAAACAACAACAACAATAAAAAAACAAGCATATAAATGGTTTGTTAGAGCAGAAGCAGTGATCACATTTGAGTGTACCAGACGAAAACAAATTCGTCGCCCATTCCAGTCATCTGCGGAGCACCGGCGCACTTGCGAAGCATCCCAGGATCCAGGAATCGTCTTCGTGTTTATGGCATACATTACTAGATAGAACCTGAAGGCATCAAAGCCTGTGTTGCCCCTAGCCAGGGGTGAGTGGATACCTATCTTTTGGGAAGCAGCCTGCAGGATCGTCAAGATGCTGGTGATCGAAGATGGTGACTTTTCCGGAAGTTGAAAGTAGAAATAAAAAATAGTTCTTCCGTCGCGTTGAGCCTCTTACGAGTCACGACAGGTAGTAGATTTTATGTGACCGTTGCGTGGAATCACATTTTATTTTTCGACAAACGAATCTATTCCAGAAAGTAAAGACCATCCCTTGCAGCAGCGGACGGTTCCCCGATAGCCCCCGCAGAGCTATGAGGTTGTCAGCTATTTCCGGTGAGGGTGTCAGCTATTTCGGGAAGCCACGAGCGCGAGTTCCGGAAGGGGATTTCGAGACGGCCCGTTCTCCTGCCGGGGTCAGCCCGAGCGCCCACCCGAACCGGCGAGACCGCTCGCGAAGAGCCGGCCGAACGAGGCGCCCAGGGCTGCACGAACACGAAGCGCAGGCTATGCATGCACGTTGCACGAGCCTAGTTTTGCCGCCCGCCGAGACCGACGGCCGCCTTCCCGCAGAAAATGCCCCCGTAATTGCATTTCCGCGGACGATATAGCAGGCGCACCGCGCGCTCGCACGCGCTCCCGATTTCGCTTGCAGGTGAAAGAGTCTCAACTCCGAGATTAATTGCTTCGAAAAGTGACCGGGAAACGGGATTTCTTTCGGAACGTAAAATTTCCAGTCGCAGCCTACGGCACACGCCGCCGTTTTTGTTCCCGGGTAAATTACGCTGGCGCGCGAGCGCGAAGTTCGCTTCCGCAAAGGCTCGTTCCGCGAGCGCGCGCGAGTCATATCGAGACGGGTCGTCGACTCGGCACCGACGATTAAAGCGTATGCACCCCGCAAACTTCGGGGCCAGAGCGCGGAGCAGATTGAGCCCGAGAACACGCCCGTAAGCACGTCGAGAGACCTCAATGCGAACGTCGGGCTCTGTGGTGCTCCGCTGATCCTACGCGCGCGTTCCCGGTGACAGATCTTTCGCTCCACTGGACGGCCCGTGCAGGAAGGGTAGTATAAAGCACACTGTCCGCGCCATCCTACGTGGTGGGCAGGTTTTCGTTCGACAGACAATTTCAATCTCGCATGTCCCTTCCCAACGCTTCAGACGTCCGCGCCCATTTGCCCGCAGGCTTTCCCACTTATCTCTATAAAGTCGGTGACAGCTTAAACGCCACGCAGGGCGCAGCAAGTCCCGAACAACATCTTGCCATCCCACCGGAGCCTATGAGATTGAGGCAAAACCCGAAAGAAAGGCCTCGAGTTTGGTGGCGCTACGCCAGCTACGCCGGCCGTTGTCTCGGAAGGCGAGAGGGTCGGCGTCCAGAGGCTCCGCGATCGACGTCCTCCTTCAGGCGGCCGAGCCAAGTGGAGCAGCATCCTCCGGAGCGAGCGCCGATCGCTGTATCTTCGCTCTCCCGCCGTCCGCGGCGAGGGCGACCCGCCGCCGCCGCGATGCAGATGCAGCCGGTCTCTGCTCGCGAAGAACGCTCTTTCCCGCCAGAGAGGAAAAGCCAGCGCTGCGCTACTTTCTCGACGGAGAAGACGAGAGAACCATCAAAAAAAGCGAAGCAAAAGAAAGAACCATAATCGAGGAACCAGATCGCGAGCTGCGTAGGTGGCACCCGATTTCAAATCCCCTCTCTTTTTTTTTTCTTCTCTCCCCCACCCCTTCGTTTCCCGACAGCTGCTGGCTCGCTGTTCGTCGGCCTTCTTTCCGATTGCGTCACGTACCGATCTCCAGCGCCGTTAACTCCCGTACGCGATAGAACCAATAGAACCGCACGGGCGATTTCGCGAACTCATTTCTTCGTAGGTGCAGGCGCCTTCGCGCGCGCGGATAGAAACGATGCTGGCTGGCGTTGCGCCGCGGACGCACGCCGAGGTTGTCAAGGTTTCGTGGACACTCCTCTCCGCTCTTTGTGCCACTTGGGCGGCATACGCGCAGCTCCCGCGGGATCCTGTCGTCGCGTAACGAGTGCGCACCCACAGCCCGTTAGATGTGTGCGCGTATCACACAATATATATTCGAGACAAAGCGCAGAAAACAAAATCGTCCGAAAATAGGTCGCTCTCGAAAGCGAGGAAGTCGATGGAGGAAATGAACGGGAATAAAGTAAAAAAAGCAAGAAAAAAACGAGCGAGTGGCGCCGCTGTTTTAAACACGTATTGTTCTCAGAAACAAAAAGCTTGGCAGTTTTCTGCCTCTTTTATTTAGTTAGTTTTTGCAATTTTAGGGCCACTGCTCAGTTGTGATAGCCTTCTCGCGATGGACGTTGTTGCCGCGAGGCTGATGGACATGCCAGCAAACGACTGAACCTTTCTTCTTTTTCTTTTTTCCTCCTCCCACGAAACTTCCAGGTGGTCCTTTCATCAACCCAGACATTCCGACTGAAGCGATACGTGAGTCAGGCGTACATTCCTTACCAGCGAAAGACGAAAAAGTATCGTCAACGAGCTCTAAGTTTGGGCTCATGGACGAACGAGATCATCGACTAAAATAAGGCGTTCGTTTCTGTTTGTTTATGACATTGCGAGTCCGTCCTAGCCCGCTCCAACTCGTGATTGTAGACTGCGACATCGCGCGATGCCAGCGCGCTTGTAGACGACTGTCGTTGCACTCGGGAGATCGGGGAATCCGTGCCTATCCGATGCAAGCTCCAGACGAGCGGTCCTTGCTGAGTACGGATGAGTGAGCACGAATTTGCCACGCTAACTCCGCGCTCCGTAAAAGCACACACAACAAACAAAACCAAAAGTTACAGAGAAGATGCAAGCGAGTTGGTGAACTTTCAACATTGTAAAACCCGAGACGTGGGACAAAACAAGAAGAAAAAAAGGGTACGAGACAGACACAAGTGTCTGTGTCGTCCCCTTTTTCTTCTCCTTTGTCCTACGTCTCGGGTTTTACAATGTTGAAACAAAACCAATTTGAATTTTATTTTTAATTACAAAAAGGGAAAAAAGAAAAAGACTCGGTGACCGAGTGTGTCATCGTACCGCTCCTCGTAGTACGTTAGATCTGGCTGAGCATCGTACCGCCGTGCTTCCGTGTAATCATTACTGAGTAATATACAGGGTGTAAAAAAATGTACAGGGTCTTTGTTTTTACCGCAAAAAATAAAGGACGCATCGCCGAACGCTCATTCTCTGCCTGAGTGCATACCACTAGCGGTTCGAACCCGAGTACCAAAGTTTCCGAACTAACCGTTAGCTTATTCAAAAGTTATAAATGATTTTCTAACACTTTCAACGGGAAAATGGCGGCCGACGGAGCCCTCGAATAGATGAAGCTGAAAGCATCAGTTACCACGAACGGGCCTCATTTTCCCATTGAAATTTTCAAAAGATCGCGTAACTTTTGAATAAGATATCTATTACTTCTGTATCTTCGGAATCTGGCAATGGTTCGGACCACTAGCGCTACAATTGGACGGAGGCTGAGCATTGGGCGATGCGTCGTTTGATTTTTAAAAGTTAAAAACAAAACAAAAAACAAAAGCTTGTAAGTCATTTTTGAGGGGGGGGGGGGGGGGTAGGCAGCAGCGCAAGTTGAAAAGAGGTAAGCAGATGCACTGCACTATAAAATAGTCCCATGTTCAGCACGAAAAAAAAAGCCTCGCCTATTTAGATCCATCACAGACCAAACTCGCGCTGTCGCAACCATTAGAACATCTAACGTCCAATCTTTATTTTTGCTTCATGCGTCGTAACCGACTGCCCCCGCTCATCAGGCTGCGATAGAAAGAGCCCTGGACACGACTCGCGGGAAAGCAGCCACCTGGGGAACCCGAGTCCAGGTGATCGTCGACCGTCCGACGTGTACGAGGGCCCTCGGCGTCCGGGCTGGCGTCAGGAGGCGACCTCGCGGATCGGCGCGTCGCCGAGTGAACGACCCGCGGGCCGGGAGAGGTAGTACGTCACGGCGACCGCACGGACGGGTCACCGCGCGCCAGTCGCGCAGAAAAACGGCCGCCAATTGCTGCCGCATCCCTCCGCCCATCGGACGACGGCCGGAACAGGAGCGCTCGATGGCGGCAGATGATGGCGGCTGCTGATGGCGGCTCGATGGCTGGACTGGAGTGACACGAGTTCTGCCACTAAAAAAGCTCCGAGTATCAGCACTCTATTCTTCGATTCTCTTGTGGGCGCCGCCATTTTGTTGCCTAGTGCAGAGAGGGCGCAGTTGGCGATAGTTACGAACTTACGATTCGAAAAATGCGACTTTCTGAGCCTTTGCTGCCAGGAAGCTCAGGCGATATCGTTTTCGCGGCCTGTTTCAACAGTTCTGGAGGATAGAATTACGTTTACTGCGATCTGAGCTGGAGCTTCGACGAGCTGACAAGAATGATTTGGGCACCGAGATGACTCAAGTAGCCTCATTCTGAAGCGGAACTGCGTGGCTTATTGACTGGTGTCTCGATAGCTGCGGACACCCGAGGGTGCCGTGTCCTCTCTGTCTTCGATGTTCGGTGTGTTGCAAATCTGCACGTGCTTGCCGGGTCAATCGATTACCTGCCTTTCATTGCCCGAGCCTTCATTCTGTGCGTGAGTATGCCAAGAGAGCGTGGTCACGCGGTGCATGATCGACTGCTGGCTGGTCTAACGAGCACGTGGCTTTCACAGCCCTGTCAGCCGTGAATGGCAAGCCAGTGCGAAGGCGACGCAGCGTCCGGACGCGACAACTACACCCGATGGGTGAATGACGACAAGCGCAACAAGTCGCTCCTGGAGTTCCTGCACGACGCAGAACTGCACTAATTTCTTTGACGCCTCCCCTTGTTATGCCGTGTGGCACGCTGTACGAATAAGAAGAAGAAGCAAAAGTATCGTTTGCTCAAGCACCATAAACAATGCTGGGAATGCTAGGTGCACGCGCTGAACCCGTTCGCCTTATTTGTAATAAATATTCGAAAAGTAAACAACCAAATTAAGACGTCGATGAGCGCGCGTGCGAAGTGTCATTTGTTTTGGATTTTTTACTTTAGAATAGTTACTGCTGCAGAAGGCAGTACGCGCAGCGCGTGTAACTACACTCGCGCACCTCCTTTAGCTTGGGTAATTTAGCAAAAAGTCTAGCTGGAACGGACACTTCCCGCGGATCACCGACGCGATCACCTGGAAGGTCGACTCAAGTTCGAACCAAAACGACGCACTATAGAAGGGCGAGGAAAGAATAGAGAGTTTTAGAACAGGAAGCCCCAATGCTTTGGGTACCCCAAGGAGCTTGGAGCGCCGCACTGCGCAGGCGCGGACGTTCTGGAGTGCGACGCCCGAAGCTCATCGAGTGGACCGAAAGCTCGGAGGCCGCTTATTCTAAAATTCTCTATTATCGAAACGATTGAAGTTCCGATTTATGATTCTAATAAATCTCTACAGTGCAGACAAGGGCACAGGCAAGTAAGCCTATAGTTCCACTTTATCTGCGAGCGAAGCCGAAGCTAGAAGAGCTAAAAGCACAGGCACGTTGCCCTGAGCGGCGCTTCCACTGCACGAACGTGCGTGCTTGACAGTGGACCCTGAAAGCCCGGAGCTGGCTCTTATGGCTTCTGCTGTACGGTAAAGAGAATACTGAGAATAGTTCAGCGGAATGATTTGTTTGTACGTGAACTCCCTCACGAATAGCACTTTCCAAAGTCATGCGCCCGCACCCGCACGTCTTTGTCAGATACTGCATATGTTTGCGAGATGAAGTGTAGATCGTGATTTAAACTGAAATGATTTATTTTTGTCTGTCTAAAACGAAGAATCTTCACACACAAATAAATAAATAAAAAACCTTTGTATTGGAACGAGGAGCAAAAACCGGTCGTCCTCCGTGGCAAAAACAAATCGGAATGTTTCCTTTGTGTTTTTCTCGTTTTTTTTCTTTTTCTCCCTCTGCGTCAGCCACACGCGGTGTCCATTTACGAGTGGCACAAAGGAGAACGCGCCGACACGCACGTACCATTATGTCCGGGGTTGATCTCACCATTAATCGCGCGGTCTTACGTGAGCTTTCGGAAACCGCGACTTGCCCCGCTCCTTTCACGAGACCATTCCGCCGCCGAGCGCGCCTTCTGCTAGACGCATACAAGCATGCGCCGAGAAAGGCGCGTTGCGACCTTCGCTCAAGTTCAAAGGCCGCCCTAAACATTCGTGTACCCGTCTGCCGCCCTTCGGTTCCGGCTATTTCCGCCGTGACCGAGCGAGACCATTGTTGCCATCCAAGCCATAACAGCGCCGCGTCTGCACGCGTATAGCCCACACCTCCGAGTCAACGTCGAATAAAAGTATTCAAGTAGCTATGAAAATAAAAACAAACGAAACCAAGACAAAAAAGGCCGAGTGCTACAACTTTGGGTATACGTCTTGTGTTGTGCACAAAAACTAACTTTCCTTTTTTTTCCTTTTCGTCCAGTATTCGCGTTGTTCGTTCTGCAGCTCAACACTGTCTTCGATGCCCGTTGTACTCGCGTCTCCAAGAGCTGCAAAATGAAGGCCTCGTCCTCCCTGTTTCTTCCTTGTTTCTTCCATACTTTCTGTGTGACCACATTGGTCACACACAAACTGTCTTTAGACGTGTTCGAACCACGTATGAAGCAAACATGCGACGAATACATGCGTGTGTGACCGCGGCCTTAGGAGGACCATCAGGAACACTTCCGGCCACCAGCCTCTGCGCTGCTGCGAAGCAACACCCATGGGCAAAGGCGAAAGGTTGCCTCTTTTTCGTGCAGCCATTTCGATCTTCCCGTAGGCTTTCCGCGGCTGTCTCGAGCTGACGTGGGCGGGACAATGCCAGCCAAAAAAGGCAAGGCCAAGTCCACCCTACTGTGAACGCAAAGCTCACCCTCTTCCGCCTCCTCCTTTGAACTGACGTCTGGAGAGTCCTTCTCGAATGTGCTCGTCCACGCACGGTCGGTCGCCGCTCGATTTCGATTTCGTGCGCGGCCAAATCGAGTGGTCGTGGCTCGTGCGATTTCCGCGATCCCGCTAGCCGCGTGCACCATATACGCGAATCTGAAGCGGGGTCGCGTGCAACCGTTCACCACAGAAAGTGCCTTCCTGCACACGCGCCCTCGCCGAACGATCGGACGACGAGCGAAACGACGCCCAGGAACGCTCTCCGGGCCTCCCGCACACAAGTGTTCTGCTCTACAGAGCAAACAGCGCATCGGCGCTCAATCGCATTTTACTTGAAAGGGGTATTATTATCAGGCTCCAAATTTCAGCGCTTAGGTTAGTGTCCCCTGTTACGCAGCAACAAACACTACCAAGCGCTATGCTCTCCTCAGTCTTCTCAAACGTACTGGACCAAGTTCGAAGCTTTTCTAGCTTTCTCTCACATTCTCTCACAAGCCGGCATAAGGTGAAAACCGTACCCATGCTTTATAATACGGCACTTATCGTCAACCCCGCCGTTCTATTTATAGTATTTTGAATGTATTAATTGAATTTTCCTATGTCCAAGTTCCTCTCCGTCGAGTACCGAGTAGCCTGCTTGAACAGCTGGTCCAGGCTTACCAGCTAACACGGCCATCTGCCGTTTGATGTCTCCATCCGCTTGACGCCCATCCAGTCACCTCAGCCACAACGAAATGCCTACATCCTAAAAAGGGCGTGAGTTCTAATTCTTTTTTTTTTGCACAATGCGGACAAAGCAAGCATGGTTGACAATAGGAGAATCTCAGCGAATGACACAGCTCAGTATACGAATACATAAAAAAGTCGTATGTGCGAAGGGTTATTGGGCATATGACGTCTCCCCTTGCTCATTGTCCATGTCCACAACATTTTGTTTTTCTTATCGTATTTCGAGCATCGCCACTCCCCGGGGTCTTTCTGTTGTTCACCTTGATTGGTTATCTCCGTGCTCTGCAAGCTGCCTCCGTAAGTTGCGGTGATTGGCTCTCCGAGTGTTGTGCGGGAAAGTAGACGCACATTTTTTATATATATATATTTTTAAGTGTGTCAACGGACCTCGACGCAGCACTCGTGACCAAATCCGTGTCTGCGTTATAGATTCAATTGCGATGAAGTCAAAGTGTTGGTGCACGGGCCCTGGTTATGTGGTTCCGGTCTGTCTCGAGTCCGTGTTTTCGCCCTCACCAGAAACGCGCTGGGAAAGCGTTTCCGGTCATGCATCTACGGCACTGTATACGAATATACGTACCTAGAAGACAAGGCTTCCGCATGACGTCACAGTTCGTGGATCCCCGACCCGCCCCGAGCGGCAAACACGCTAAAGCTCGACGTGAGTCGCCGCAAAGCGGCAGACGCGTCCTTCTTGACGTCGCCGCGTGCTAGCGACGTGCACGTTGTGAGACGCGCTGCAGGACGCGCCGGCGGCAACGCTGACGCGTGCTAGGCGATGCTGCGTGGATACACTAGAAATGACGTTTGGGAGGGGGGGGGGCGAACCTTGCCTTCTGGGAGGCATTGACTGTACACACCACCGGGACACACAGCATACGTGGGTCGATGCCGCTGTGTGTTCTCTGGGGAGGCACGCTGCTGCAGCCTCGGAGCGCGAGGCGGGACCGCGCGACGACAGCGGCTGCACGCAGCCGTGACAGCCACGGGGACGCCCGTTCGACGGTGACGACGGCCCGATACAGTTGCGCGACCGAAGCTCCACTTCCGTAGCGCCGATGGTCACCGACCTGGGCCGCACGCCTCCCTCGTTAGAGCGGACTCGAAGGAAGGATCGTTCTTCTTGGGGCGTGTATCTATAGGGAGAGCAAGTAGTGTGTTTCTTGCGCAGAAGTGGCGGTGACGTCAGAACGACCCCGAGCTCTGATTGGCTTCGATTGAAAGGGTAGTGGTATAGACCTCGATGCTAGATGTCTCGAGCTCTAACCCCTATATTTGTCGATCAGCCAATTAGAGCTCGTCGTTCTGACCTCTTCGCAACCCCTTTTGCAAGAAGCAGGCGAACTTTGCGCTCCGCATACGATTCGACAAAGCCAATCAAGAAGTGGCAAACGTGTATCGTCATGGTGTTCGTCATTTGTGCGTCTACCGCCACCGGCTATCCCGATCACGCGTACGAAAAAAAAAGCGCAGTATCATTTTTGTTAATTACCATGCGTGATATTGGTTAAAAGCTCGTTCACACACTCGCGTTTGACAACGACCGACTTCGGCGCGACAAGTTTTTACGCCTCTCGCGACGGCGTAATATACAGGCTGCGCTGCTGCGGTCGTAGGCCGTTACGAAAGGCTTAATAACCGGTTGTTAGCCTCTCAGGACCTAAGAAGTGGCGACTGTGTGAAGGGGCCTTTAGCCACGCGATGGCAAACGCCCAAAGATGACGGGCACCGTGACGGCACGCTTTTGCCACTGCTTGATTGGCTCTACCGGATGGTACTATCGTCTGCGATCGGACTGGATGGGAAACATATGGTACAGGATAATTAAAAAAAAACTAGAATTATGAAGTCATCAAAGAGAAATAAAGCGTAGTTACAAATAGAAGGCGAGCAACGCGTTAAAGCGGTCGGCTGAATCGCGTCCAATCGGTGCGTCGAAGGACGCTCGCGTTCGACTCGAGCTCAATCGCTCAGTCGGCGCCATCCCAGTGGGCTGACGTTCCATAGAGGTTCACGTGCCTCCCTTATTCTATACTTCGCTTCAGCTTAAGACCAGACGCAGCCGACATTTCTAGCTGCGTCGGCTGAACATCACAAACAGAAAGCGCACCGGGCATTTTCTGTTTGTGATGGGTTCAGCGATGATAGAACAGGTACAGCGAACATGCCGAACCACACCACGACGACGCACTTTTGACGCTCTCTCCGATTGGTCCCATCAGCTCGTATAGCGTCGTCGACTGCGTCTGAACTAAACGATTTAGATAGATGTTGATCTGAAAGGCTCAAGCAATGCGGGCAGAGGGCTCTGCCTGGCGGCCCCCCATCCGGACCCATCCCGAGAGCCTGCCAGCAGCATGTGCCCAAAACATTAACACCGTCACTTTTTTTTTTTTACAGACAAGCCGCATGCGCAGAAACGTAATTCGCTTAAATTAAAGTGTCTGCTCTTGAGCCGCGCCGACAACAGCGCCACCGTAATGGCGCTACATCAGAGCCGCATGCTGGTATATAGGGACACATTCTTTCAATATGTGGCCACCTCAAGCATGTTACACCTCGGTTCAGTGTGTCCGCGGTGCCTATACTCTAAAGGCCCGTTCACCTCTTGCGACCGAGTTCGACCGAGAGAGACCAAACCGGTTTTAAGCCTCTTGCGATCTCTTCAGGACCAGCTCGGCTGCAGTGGAGCTGGTCCTAAGAGATCGCAAGAGGCTTAAAAACCGGTCTGGTCTCTCTCGGTCGAACTCGGTCGCAAGAGTGTGAACGGACCTTAAGACCGTGCATGTCCTGCAAGCCGCCCCTTCGTAGCATCGGAACGGGCTTTGTGCTCCGACTTTGCTAAAGGGACACGAGCGTACGCGCACTGCGCTGCCGTGAACGAAATTTGTCTGGGAGATAAATATGACACAGCGAGACTTGCGCGGCTGCTGCAAAAGCACTTCTTGCGGGCCAAGAAGCGAAGACATATATGGTCTCGAGATCTACAGGTTCGGTTATTCCCGCTGCGTTGAAAACGGCTCTTTTTCTAGGTAGAAGCGAAAGTTCTCAGAGCGGCCACAGCGAGTGGCATTGAGTGTCTACTCCTCGTGAACGGTACACCGAAGGGAAAACGACAGAGAGCCGCGCGAGGCACGAGCAACGCAAAAGCGTATTTTTAACACTGAAATTGCGCTGATGACGTCATCGTGGAACAAACGTCGCCGAGCAGTCGAAAGCGTCTTTTGTTACATGAACCACAGACGGAAGGCACTTATTTCGCCGGTCCTGTCAATGAGATGCCTACAGAATGATCATCGAGTGGGATAGAGCACCTCAGATCGGAGCACAAAGCTCGCACTGCAGAACAGGGGTCCTGGGTTCAATTCCCAGTCCTGCCCGTTTCGATCTGGATGAGCATCGTACCGGCTTGCGGTTGTGTATTATTACAGCGTGGTGCACGTTAAAGACCCCAGGCTAGCAGTTCTACCGCAAAATTTCCCATGTACGGTTGAGAGAGCAGTCGCTCAATAGAGAGTTTTAGTAGATCGTTCCGATGACTCCGATAACGATACCCGATACTCTGCCTCCGCCTTTGCGCTTACACCTATATAGTATCGTTATCGGGGGTATCGGAGGTATCGGAACGATCTACTAAAACTCTCTATTAAGGCTCACTCACTTCGGGATGTCTAAACATACATACAACAGACTTATTATTAACGACCAGCGTACAGGTATGTAAAATCTGACAGGAAAAAAAAACATATGTTCGCGATAAATTTGCGATTTAAACAACTTGTAACCGCGACTGGCAGGCGTACCTCGACCGACTCATTAAATGTATGCAAGAACCGAGAATTATTGCCGCTGGAAGAGCGCGACGCTGATTTGTGTCACGTGATTTGCTCTTGCTGGGCCACACTAGAATAATTCGCGATATCCAGCTAAAGTATAATCGCTACGCGTTTCCTGATGAAGCGTGAGACCGTATCGGCGCCTTTAGAGAGCTGTGTACGGGACCATGACGAGGAGTGCCCTTCACATTGTATTTCCGTTCATTCCATTCGCTCCACTTGATCACCGATAATTGGTGTTGATGAAAGGAAGACAGAGAGACCAGCCTGGGCGTCTGTCTTAGCCGGCTACTTTAATGGAGTTGGGGCAAGAACGATATAGTGATGATTGAGAGCACAATGGAACGATTGTGATGGAGGTGCAAGGCACGAAAGGAGAGGACGATGCTAAATCTCACTGCCTCACTCACAGTCACACGATCACACACAAAGAAAGAGAGATGTAGAGACAAAATGAAACCTAAAGACGCGTTGAGAGCCAGCTATGCTGGCGAGAAACAGCCTTGGACGACTTTGCAGATTGGTCCATTGTGTTCCAGGCGCCAAGCACTTTGGAAACAGCGAATGGCCGTGCATCTATTTGGTTCAATGAGTCTCGTAGAGCCTGTCGTTCCTCGCGATATTTAGGGCACTCACGTATAGGACGCGTTCTATCGAGCCCTCCACGTCACATCTACAACGGTCCCCATACTGGTAATTGTCTTTAGACAGCGCGGCGTTTGTGTCCCCAACGAGAAGTCTTCGTGCCGGTGACTCTTGGCCCTTTTCAACCACTCGGCATCTCGGTAACGAACGCAGAGGGCTCTCTACTCTGGCGCACGCCGGAAGCTGCCGCTCGTACAAGGCAGCCGCACTCATATAAGACACACTCCTGAACACGTAAATCGCACGTTCCAGGCCTACTGACGGCGAGGCCGCGGTCGCATCTGCTAATGCATCATACAAAAAATGACGCTGTCCGAGGCGTGCTTCCTTTCTTTCTTGTATGGAGGTCCGGTTGCTTTGATCATACAAAAACTCT
Organism: Ixodes ricinus; assembly: GCA_037355805.1. NCBI lineage: Eukaryota > Metazoa > Arthropoda > Arachnida > Ixodida > Ixodidae > Ixodes > Ixodes ricinus. Next base: position 76,074 of record JAZHYW010026756.1, read on the forward strand.
CCGCAGACATGTTCGAAGACTATGCGGAGCGCAAGTTCGTCCGCTTCTTGCACAGGGGTTGCGACGTCAGAACGAGGCTTACTTCTGATTGTCTTTCATAGGAAGGATAGTGGGTAGACCTCAAAGCAAGCTGCCTTTGAGGTTTACCCACTAACCTTCATTCAAAGCCAATCAGAGCTCGGCGTTCTGACGTCACCAGAGCCCCTGCAAAAGAAGCAGACGAACTTGCGCTCCGCATACATGTGATGAAACAAACATACACATCGAACTCACTTGAGACGTGTCCGCACATACTTCCGTCATTGCGTCCGCAGCGAACATCTTTTGTATACGATGTACGAGCAGCCTGCCCGCGGTTTAAAAGTATGCGGAGAGCCAGTCGTCTGCTTCTCGAGCAGGAGTTGCGGTGACGTCAAAACGATGCCGCGCGCTGATTGGCTGATTAAAAAATAAATAGAGGTAGACCTCAAGGAAGCTAGCATTGAGGTCTACCCACTATTTTTCTTTATTCAGCCAATAAGAGCGGTGACGTCCCGACGTCACCGCAACTCCTGTGCAAGAAGCAGACGACTTGCTCTCAGATAGTTTCGAATCACCGCTCGACCCATGGCAGAAGAAAAAATAAAACAACAACAACAACAAACAAATAAAAGAAAACAGACGTCCGCGGCAGCCCGACGGCTTTTTGTAAGCCTTCGCAACGGTGTACGCAGCATTCCTTGGCGCACTCGATTTTGTAAGCTTACCGATTAAGCAAATCTTCGGAAGTGGAACGAGAACAGTGTGCCACCGTGCCGTATATGTCCGGATGACCATCGGCATCGCGCGCTCCACAAACGCTCGGATTCCTCCGGCGTGCCGCGTCAACGCTCCGCGCAATACCACCTAGAAGACAAGGCCTGCCCATGACGTCATCGTTAGTGGATCCTTGACATGCCCCTAACGGCAAACACGCCGAAGCTCAATGAGAGACGCCGACGCTTTCGTCTTGGCGTCGCCGCATTTTATAGCGTCGTGCTATAGCTGTGAGACCCTGCACGACGCGCTGGCAGCGACGCTGACTCAAGCTATACTCCGTTTCATACTTAGCGTGCAACGCTGTCAAAGCTAGTGGCGCGAGCGCGTGGCTTCATCTATGGTTTTGTTAGCGCGAGAACGCGTGCAAATGATCAACGAGATCAAGTCCCATGCTCGCGCCAAACGCTTTGACGGCGTTGCACACTAAGTATGAAACAGAGTATAGGTGCTTGGATCCACTAGTGGTGACGTTTAAGGGGGGGGGGCGACGCGCAGGCCTTTGTCTTTTAGGTGGTGGTATTGCTCGGGCGAGCTGTCTGCCTTGGTGGTGGACGCGAGTGTGACCCGGAGACGTCGAGCGACGCCTTTCTCCATGGCGCCGTCACGCGCCGCCGGGCGGCTGAGCGGCCCCTGCAGCCGAATCGTGGCCGAACGGGACGCCGAGCGTGCTCGTGCCGCTGGCCGTCGGCCGGGTGTCCCTCGCCGCTCGAGCAGGGACGGCCTCTTCCGGGAGGGCTGCCCGTCTGCCGCCCGCTCGCGTGTCTGGAGGTCTCGATTGATCGGCACGCTTGGTACGCGACCGGAGGGACGGCCGTCACCGCGGCAGACACTCCGGGGAAGTGTCCCCCTTGAAAAGAAATTTAGACCGTTCACGAAACTCAACAAGGCTACGCGCCAAGCGCTCTGATGAATTACGGGAACGCCCTGCAGGTTCCTCCTTGCGTCCGCGGCGTCTACATATACATATACTGCATTTACTGTCTACCCATCTACCAGTTGACACTGGGCCCGAGAGTGTGGATAGCCAGCATCAGCGTATGCACTTGGTCTAGGCAACAGTTGCTCGCCTTCGCATCCTCCGTGGTCTGCAACAGCCTTTTCTGTACAGGGCGATCATGGATGGCACTCTGTTCTGCGCCATGGACAGCGCAGCATCTGGGGAAAACTTATACAGAAGGAGCAAGAGAAGTGACGGAAGTAACCAGGCAGCCAGAGCGCCTTGGAGAGGCCGAAAGGAGGGGAGAGGACGCAGCATATTATGCCAAACCACCGGGCTACTCCAGCCCGAGCCCTGATCCGGAACCTGCCAAGCCATGGAGGACAAGAAACCACAGCCGGCTTGCTAGAAACAGCGTCTGATCCGAGACTGGGGGAAAGGAAGCACTGCCAAAGCTAGCGCACGAGCTGAGCGGGATTCGAACCGCGTTGAAGTGGACTGTAGCCGCGTCTCAAGCCGCTCGCGTGCCCCAGCCTTTGCAGTGACTTCTTTCACCCTACCGCTGCAGTCTCAGCTGAGACGCTGTTCTAGCAAGCCGGCACAGAGCTCGCCTGGCCGAGACACCGCCTGTCCTCGAACGCGAGCCCCTCATACCACTGTGCTAGAACCGGTCAATAAGGGGTATTCTCTGGAAGCCATATTTGAGGGCGTTGTTTAGAGCGCATGCTTAGAACAAGCTCACATTAATAGGCTGCCAAGACTCGGCAATCTTGACGGTGTGGAATGCACGTTGCAAAAGTACTGTGGAAGCTTGCCATTAGCATGCGCTCACCAGTCAGTGAATACTCGCTAGGGCCCAGTGTCTGCTCTGTTCTATGGGCGCCGCCATGTTTGTTTATGCATGCTGATGCCATGACATAGTAGGGGAACTTCGCTTTTTGCAAGATTCCGCTTTTTTTATTTTTGCGCATATTGTAGTGCAAGAACGTCACAAATGCATAGTCACGAAGCTCCAAGAAAAACACCAATGTCCAAGAGTGCTGTAAAAAGCAAAAACCTTTCTTTTATGCGCAGCCCCTCTCTTAGCAAGGGCCTGCGTTTGGGATTATTATTCTCCATTTTTATCGCTGGGGTCTAGGATTCGGACACTGGTACTGTATTGAGCTACGATCGGAAGTACAGCGCCCTACACTTTTCTGCACCGGTGCGGGAGTCGCAGGTAAATCGAACGAGTCTATTGTGTATATATGATGCTGACCACGCAGACTGTGTATAGAACTTCCTCAATCCAGTGTGAACCACAAGCAATGTTATAGGCGTGACACACACACAAAAAAGTAACGAAATACGAACAAAAAGTTAGGGCGCAAACGAGCTGGTGAAGGTTTAAGAAATTTCAAGACAAAACCTTGAGACTGGGGAAAGACGAAGGACAACACTACACACAAAGTATCATAAGAGACTGTGTTGTCCTTGGTCTTTTCCCCGTCTCGGGGTTTTCGTTGTAATACAATGAAATACGTTACTCGTGACGTGTAAATAAAAAGACCGCACTACAGACCTACATTAGCTCAAAGTAAAAGGAACGCATTACCGCCACCACTGACCCCCACAGGCAGCAAGGACTCTCAGATATCCACAGGCACGTAGCCAAAAAGGGGGGGGGGCGTGGGCCCCCCGTCCCCGAAATTTTCATTTTGCTGGGATTTCCTCTCCCCCTCCCCCTCACACAGAATTTTGTCATAAGCGGGACTCTCCCCCCCCCCTCCGAAACAAAATGCTGGCTACGTGCTTAGATATCGACATCCACAACGAAACTCCCCGAAGCCTTGGCATGCGATGAATATGGGTGACGCGAACCGAAGACAGAATGCCTGACTGTTTCTTCACTCTATGGTTTGAGGACGTTCATGCTTCTCGAATTTCTCCCAGAATGTTGCTCTTTTTTATATAGTTTATTTTCTTTACAAGACCCTTTTTGAAAAGTGCGTGCCATCTAGCAGCGGCTGCGAGAGTTATTCGAGTCCGGCATTGTTTGGGAAACGTACTCTGAGCATGTATTGAACGACGATGGCTGTTTCGGCATCCGGCGAGGACTCCGATCCAATTACAGCCTTCGCGCCCAAGAAATGGCGAGCGCTAATGTTGCGTCGCGGAGTTTTAAAGAAGGTCAATCGCGAGAAGAAAGTAAGTAAAAACGATTTGATCTTTCAGTAGTTTAAAACTTCGACCTAGACAAAGAACAAATAGGTTTGGCGTGATTTGAATACATACATATATCGACATAAATCAGTCGCGACAAACAACAAAGCAAACGTTTTTTGTTTTGTTTTTCAACCAGCAGTTTTGGAAAGTATTAAGCGTTGCGTAACTGGCTGAACAATGCGTTGAACGAGGTGCTATATACGCGCCTCACATTCTAAATAAGAGAGAAAACGTTCGCACGCTCCCTCTCGCCGCGGCAGCAATCCGGTCCGCGCGTCCTCTTGGCACCGTTTCTAAGATATCGGGATGTACTCGATCGCGCCATCCGCTTGCGACGCTGAACTCATGATAAGGCATTGGTCAAACCGCGTCGCTATACGTTCTATACATTAAGCGACACTGAGACAAGTACCCGTTAGGCGAATACGCCTCACGCATATTTTTCAGCGTGTTTGCTTCATACATCTGCATCTTTCGAACACGTCTAAAGACAGTTTTTAGATGACCGCATGCGACAGGACCATATATATACGAGGAATAAGAAACATCCCTGTTTGCAGACTGTCTTTTCTGGGGCGTTAAAGAAGTGTCGTCGCGGCTTTCCGGACAATGTTTCTTCGGAGAAATGAAGGTGTCATATATGGACGAGACACGCCTATACATGTATATAGGATGCATGGACACAGTGTCCGCGCACATGGACAGGGCGGAGATCATTCGCGTCGCTCGCTTTCCTGGTGTCCGTCGGCGCAGTGGCGGCTCCAGCAGCGATCGTCTAATGGCCGACTCTGAAACACGGCCTATATTTAAACGCGGGCAGAAGCTTCCCCGTGCGAGTGAGCGGCATGCACGAGCAGGCAGTCCAAACGGACATTCGGCGCGCGGAGAGAAAAAAGAAAAAAAGGCGGGCGATCGGCGTCCCCGGAGGGCGCCGCACCCAGGTCGTTATGGGCTTCCGTGGTGCGGCAAAACCCGACAGAAATACACCTCTTTGCGTTTCGCGCGTCAAGCGTCTTTCCGCGCCACTGCATGCTCGACTGACTCGGGGGCCGAGCGCCAAGGTACGGCGCGGGTTCGCGTGCCTGCTCGTCAAATGCAGAGAAATGGCCCGAAACAAAGCGACCACTTTCCGTCACTTCGTAGATACATATAACCGCCGAACCTTCGGACGGAATCCGGAAAGCAAAAGTTCTCACATTCCTTTCTCGGACGCGAGTTAGAGTGAAAACAGAAAATTATTTTTTTTATAAAACACGTCACATCCATTAAAGACGTCGCAGTCATGCTACGATGTAAATATTCCCAGTGCTCCGAGCGGCGGAGTTGGAGCGAGGGGCGTCTTGACACGGGACGCGGAAGCAAGGCCCAGAAAAGACCCCGCGACGCAGCCGAACCAAGAGAAGAATAAACGCGCGACACGGAAGCGTGGCCTTGACAAAACGCTACGAAGCAGCTGGACAGAGATGTCAAATCAACTTAGCGGTTGGCCAACTCTGCGGTGAACGTTTTCCAAGCGCTTCTTTGAACGCATTTTTCGTCTTCTTTCTCGAAGGCGAGAGTTGACGACAGTAAGAAAGCGTTTTAAGCTTTAATGTCGGCCGGAGCTCGAGCATCGGGAAGAACGCCGGGACCTGGGCCCAGTATGCGACGGAGAAAGGGTCGCTCGGATGAACCCGTTGCGCGCCCAAAGGCCATCCTCCTCGAAGCACCGCAGGGACCTCGTCGTCCATTGCAGGAGCGACGTCGGACGGCCGACATTACGAGCCGATCGACTCCGGGGGTCCCTCGCGCAACCGATCGACGTTTAGTGCCAAGGGGGCTCGACCCTGCAGGAGGGAAGCAGCGCAGTGACCGACGTCGCACGCCGGTCCACAGTTGACCCAGAGTATGAGAGCCTATATCTCGGAGTGTTTCCAACTCCTCAATAAGGGACACGTGGTTTACGGTCCCGCGTTCAATCCGAGCTGCGAGGAGGTTATGAAAGCGTCTATCGTCTGCGAGCGTCTCGGCCTTTCCGCACGCGTTCCTCGTCGCCACCTTACAGCGCAGAGCTTATAAATTTAAAAATAAATTTCAACTGCTCCCGTGGGTTCGAGCTGCTTCCTCTCTTTGATCTGGGCGCTCTAACCGAGAGCGCCGGCCGAGTTTCGTCGGACATCGATGAGCGCTTTCTCCTCGGCTCTTCCGAGTCGTCCCGAGAGGTTGGCGGTCGTTACGACAGCGGCCCGCCCGCCCGGCCGATACGTCCATTGTTGCAGCGGACTCCCCACGAGAGAACGCGGGGACGCAGGCCGGGGGATCCTTGAGGGCCGGGGCGCATTGTGCGGGCAGAAGAGCCTAAGTGGGCCATTAATTTGAAAAGTCGGGCTCACGAAGCGAACGGGGTCATCCGCCCGAAAACAATAAGCGGCCCTTGGCGCGCATTTCCATCCCGAAACGAGGCCAGCGCGCGCTCGGCCGTCCCTGGCGCCGCTCCAGGGGAGGACGCACTCCCCCGCGGCCCCGTGGGAGCGCCGCTCCGAGCACGGCGCCCGTCGTCGCCGGACCACCACCTTCGGCACGCGACCGCCCGTCCGCCGAGACACACGCGCTCAAAGTGGTCACGGCGGGAAGACAGACCGACTCCGGAAGAACCAGCTGGCTCCGCCCCCCGGTGACGTACAAAGAAAGCCGGTTTTCGGATATGTGTATTGCTATTGTTTAGGTTTTTATTTCCAATTAAAATATTTTTAACGATAACATGGTGACGGCGCAAGCGGGCTGGTGCAAGTTCGTTGGTTTCTGCCGTCCCTCTTTCTCTTTCTCTGGTTGCTTCAAATTTCTACAGCCAGTATCGAGTACTTTAAGAAGATAGATATATTTGTATTACTTTCCCTTCCACCAAGGTGCCAAATGTTGGGGTCAGGAGCTTTGTAAATCTGCACTACTGCAGCTTTCTTACTCTGTTCCCGTACTCTGGCAGTAATATTTAAAAAACAAATAAGGCCGAATTAAATAAACATTAAAAAAACAACTTAGCGCGAAAGACAGAGGACAAGTGGGAGGCTGGACATGGCAGGCGCTTGTCCTGTCCAGTCTTCTTTCTCTTTCCGGCTAGCTGTGTTCGTGAGTAAAATATATTAAGCTGAATACATACATAGCAAATCATTTTATGGGAAGAGCTCAGGCAGCTTCACACACATTTCAGCCGTCCCGGTGCTTACAATGACCAAGTGCCATCCTGCCGAGGTGTCCACCCTCACCGGCCGTTCACGGCAGACATTCGTGCCTTCCCGGACAGAGACAGTCCTCCGCGGACCGTCACAGCTCCGGACGGCGCGTTCGAGCCACCCCTTGACGGCGTATCGGGGACTCCGGGCTCGGCTGCAGCGCAGGCGAAAAATCATCGACGGCCGAGAGCCGGTCGACGAGAGTGGAGGCTCACGACGCCGGTTCGGGAAACCAGTTCCGCCGCGCTTGCCCACTCGACGGAATCTTTGACCCCCGCACGGACGGAGTAACGGCCGATCCTGGCCCCATTCTGTCTGCGTCAGCCGCCCCTGCAGCGCCGAAAGGCTGCGGACCGCCGGCGGGTCCAGCATAAGGCCCCCGCATGACGTCATCGTTGGTGGATTCCCCACCCGTCCCAAGCAGCAATCACGCCGAAACTCGACGAGAGACGCCGCAAAGGACAGACGCATGTGAGACGCTACAAGACGCGTTGGCGGCGACGCTGACGCGAGCTAGGCGGTGCTCAGGCATTTTGGTTTCTAGGTGGTATATTGCCCCGGCCGCACGGTCGATCTGGGACTTCTTCCCGATCTCCACCGCCGCAGCTCGCCGCTCACACGCTCCGAGTCGGATTGATGTTGACTCCTTTGTCGTCGTGCGGTTTGGAAGCTTCCCACCCTCGTCCTCACTGCGCAATTCAATTCTCGCGTCAAGGAGGAAGCTTTCTCCTTGACGTCGGCCTGAGAACGTCCATCCAGACTTGCCCTCGTCGCAATATATGCTCGGCTGATGTTGATTCTCCCGTGAGACCTGACACATGCCAGCTCGCGAAGCCGAGACGAGGGGGCTAGCCAGACAATGTGTTGAAAGCGCAATGCCACGGCATCGGTCGCCTCCCGTATAGCGTGTGTAATCGCAAGCCCCGAATTAAGAGGAGGGGAGCACATTTCTGAGGGAGGGGAAGGAAGCCAACAGAAATTATACCGACAGGTGTGCCGCAAGATCTCAACGTCTTCTTTCTTTTTGAACTCCCCGACGAACGGCCGCGACCCCAGTCCACTGTGCCACAGTCTAAGGCAGCTGTCAAGGCTCAATAATCAGTTCAAGCGACGTTCTCAGGATCTAACAAACACGAATCCCATACCTTCAATCTCTTCCGCTGTAAATGCCTGCGCGTGTGTGTGGAAGGGAAAGTGTGAGTGTGTGTGTGTGTGTGTGGGGGGGGGGGGGGGGAGGAGGATAAAAGGAGGAAATGGTTTCAGCTGTTCCGCGTCTGCTGACGGGTTGCCAGACACTTTAACGGCTCTCGATCGCAGCTATACACGTGCTGCCGAATAAAGTTGACCTCGTCGGAAGCGGGGGCAGGCTCCTATTTCTTCGCCCTAAATTAAAAGAACGACCTGTTCAAACTTTTTTTTCCTCCGCTGCGGTAAGTTAAAAGCGAAAAGTTCAAGACGCGCATCGAGAAATACAACATGCGTTAGAGCCGTCTGTTGTTGTTGTTGTTGTTGTTGTTGTTGTCGTTGTTGTTAATGTTGTAGTAGTAGTAGTCGTAGTAGTAGTAGTTGTTGTTGTTGTTGTATCGCAATTGCACTGATGTTGCAGAGGCCTTTCGATACCCCGCTTGTATCTAACTTTTCTGTCCCCGTCAGACGCGCAGCAAACAAGCCCCCCTCGTACGCTGTCGAAATGCACCCTCCGATTTGCGATCATGCTTATGTGGCTCGAAATGCGCCCTGTACGCATATTTTTTTACAACAAAGATTAGTTGGAGAGTCTATTCGATTTGGAGAAAACCTCCTAGGCGATTTCCTGCGCTCAGATATGGTGAAAATTTTCCTTTCTCCAAAATTATACAATAGATCGCGCTTTTATTCTAGGCTTAATCCGTATACACTCAGCACAAAACGTTGATTTTTACGCGGCAAGGTGACGAGATGCCGTCAATTATCTTCGAAGCAGATGGGACCAGGACGCGTGTAGACGAACTCAGCGTAAGTGAATCAAGTGATCCCGACAATATGCACAACTGTATCCATACTCTGTTCTTGTGCACTTGTTTTTACGTAGTGATTTAGATAAATAACTTAGTCGCCTTTGTACTTACTGAAAACTCGGATCGTTCGTTCCGAATGCAAGTCGAAACTGAGGAAGACTAGATTAGAGCGCACGGGGACGCCAGAGGGCGCTCCAGTCGGACCTCGGTCTCCTTCTCTCCCTCAATTTCTGCCCGCGTATACACGAAGGTGACCTCACGTACACAGTCACTCATTTTCGTCCAATCACATTAACAAGTATTTCGCGTAAAATAACTGGGAATATTTTGGACGCGGACGATATTAATCGTGTAAATACCTCCTAAATATTGCGTCCATTTCAGCGTGGTTTTCGCCAAAGTTTCACTTGTCTGGGACACAGCAAACCGGGTTTGTACATAAACGGGCCGAATCCCTCGACGAACGCGACATCATTGACTCTATCTTCCTCGGTTTTGCAAAGGCGTTCGATGTTGTCCCGCACGGATTGTCAATAGTTAATCTTCATGATGTTATAAACTTCGTAGTAAAGTGGTACATAGGGAACGTGACCCCTGACCCTCGTTGCGGATATATATATATAACACTGTGCCCTTCGTGCATGTTTCTGATCAACGGTTGTCAGTCTGAACGCGCCGACGTGAGACCAGGATCTCCGCAAAGATTTGTATTTGAGACGCTGTTGTTTATGCTTTACTTATATACCCTTCTCAATGTAGTGTCGCCGATTGTGCGCCTTTTTTCTTTTCTTTAGTTTGCTGCGTTGCCTACATAAAAGTACGATGCGTGTTTGTTCCGGTGCCATAGCGAAGTGTGGGAAACGAATGCTAATTAAAAAGGACTGTTCACAATTCGATTACCAAACGAGTTCTTCGATCTCATTGTGTCTATGTAGAAATACCTTGATGTATATGGGAAGGCGAAGAGGCCAAGGCCAAGGCAACACCAAAGGAAGACCGGTAGACGGGAAGGCGAAGGAAAGAAGCTGCCGAAGGAAACGGAGAGCCTTCCATCAACGTCGCAGTGCCGGAACCTTCAAGGTCTTTTTCGACAACGCAGCTATACGGGTAGAAACTCAAGGAAAGCTGGAGAAAAGAGCGCGCGGTGACATCAGAACATCGAGCACTGGTTCCCTGAAGAAGGTGAAGTCACCCTGCAACGACTATATAGCGAACATGAATCGTCCGCCGATTCAGAGCGCTGCGGTCATTGCACAGCGGTGCGCACCCACGGACGCAAGGAGTTCGGACTTCGAGAACAGCGCAGCAAAACGCCTGAACATCTATCGACAATCCACACGGCAGTAGGGTTATGAATGGTGCAAGTATACAGAACGTCGTGAATATGGGCAGCAGAAGGCGTCATTCTTCCGAGAAAAAATAATAAGTATGAAGGTCTGTGACGGTGTAACACGTGATGTGAAAAAGTCGGCGAAGCTATGAAGTCTTTCTTTATAATTTTTAGTACTCTTGAAATGTTTAGAAACTCGGTTCGAGCACAAAGACGAAAAGATTTCCGTGTCCGATTGCTAATTCCTGTCATTCCCAGATTAAAGCAAAACACAACCACACACACACGCGCACGCACACACGCACGCACGCACGCACGCACGCACGCACGCACGCACGCACGCACGCACGCACATCTATATAAATACAACTATCTTGGATTGAATCAGGAGACGCTCAAAACTATAAAAAATATTCGTTTTTTTTTCTTTTTTGAGGCGCAAAGGTAAGACGCGCTAATGTTCGTAATCGGAACAGTGCGCCATTCAATGTTTAATTCTGATTCGATTTTAGGCAAGACAAATAAACCAACCTTTCCCGGAATGCTAATTGATGCTCTGGCTCCTCATAATAATTGTTTTAAGCTAAACGGTAATCAACTGAGAAAAAAAGAATTAAGGCGAGCCTTTGATTTAGCGCTTGAATATCCCGTATGAAAAATGCCTTAGCGGCGGCCACGTGATGGTGGTGTCAGGTGACGTCGAGTATACACCGCGACTTGAGACCCAACTTTACACGATCAAAGGCGCTGATGGCACCGTTACGTCACATGACCTGGCGAGGCCTGATGCACGTCACTGGGTTACGTGACACATAATGGCGTCACGCTATATTTAGTTGATGACATCACTTCCGCGTCGCTTCCGTCGGCACGCGACGACGACGGAAACGGCTGAAAAAATGCCAACTTCGCTTCCGTTAAAACACATTCCGACTGTCCGCTCGTCCGGACAACGTTTTTGTCGAAGCGGTTATTTCGTTCGGGCAAGTGATAGTCAAGAAACGCGAAGAAGAAGCGCCCTCCCGAGAAAAAAAATCGTCTCGCCTCTCATTTGACATTCTGTCAAATGCATAAAATTTAAAAAATGCAATAACCCTTGATTTTTTTTTTAACAAGCAGCATTATGTTGTTAGAATGGCATGCAGTGTCACACACGTAGCGAAATGGATTGTGAATGTATAAAAGCCTTTTCTTCATCCATACTTTGGGGGCATCGCATCATTGTCATCTGAAATACCGACACGCATACAATCTGACCGTGAAATGCCTCTGCTGCGCCAACGAGATTGTGTTACTAATATACGCAGTCCTCATTCCCACGCACAGGGGGAAAAAAAGGAGAAGGGGGGGGGGGGCAGCAGCGAGGGATGCCATTGGATGCGCGCGTTATGATGTCAAACACTGGGAGAGATTTCAAACCACGGGAGAGAGTGCCAGCCTAGAGGGAGACGGTCAAACCATGCACATGAGAGAGTATCAGCAACGGAGCTGGGCTCCGTTGCTGACGGTCTTTCCCGTGGCCTTGCTTGCTACGGTCAGACCAATGCGAGCAAGTAAGGTCCGTGGAGGGTTCCCGTACAGCGTGCTCCTGTCCATTTAGTGAACGGAGCACTAGGCCCTCGCGCTCCGGAGCACGAAGAGGCGCACACCCAGCGCTCGGCGCGGTCAAGTTCGGTCGTGAAAATGTCCGTATTCGGACAACTTAATCGGCTGACAGCCAATAAAGCAAATCTGGCGCACGCCTATATGCGAGTCCACCGGCCATCTGGGAATCACTGAAGATATTTTGGTTCACACCGGTGCTTTTGGTGTCTCTCCACTCAACGTGAGAGCGGTAAAGGGAAATGGCTGCAGCATAGTGACTCTGCCTCAGCGCGGCCGTAATTTCTGAGGAGCCCTTGAACAACTCGTCTTTTCACTTCTTTGAGTCATCTCTCCCGAAACATTCCGGTCGTCGCAGCAAAACGGATGCCCATATGTTAGGAGAGCGAAGTATACCTATCGTCCTACTCTCCTTGTCTCGCGCATGCGCAGGTCGTGGGACGAAGCGCTCGCTGGATGCACCGCAGTCTTCACAATGCCTCGCAAAGGGACGGAGCTGACTGGAGATGAGCTAGCTGAACAAAAGCGGCGACGTGCTGACTATGACCGTGCTCGACGTGCCAAAGAGACGCGGGAAGAAGAGAGAGCGAGCGACGTTTGACAAGGGATACAGAAGCAAGCCTCTACGGAAGGCAAGCAATGCTATCGCATTTTGACGTGTTCTGGAGCGAAACACCTCAAAAACAAAGTCCGCACAAAGTCTCAGAGTGTACGGCACATCGTACACTCTGAGATGCCGAAGTGTCTGGGAGCCTGCGCTGCGGACGGAATCCACCCTCTAGCGACAGTGCCGACACGCCCTTGGCTCAATCAACGGTGGGGTGGAACTTCTTCGGCAGCCCAAGATGCCCGCGAAGCAACGGTCCGAACAACGCCGGTGACGCGTTTCGTGACCCGAACGAACGGTGCTCGGAGGTCGCGCGAGCGGAGTCTCCCTTCTTCGGCTCCGGACGACAACACCCGCACCTGCGCGTGCTCTCCCGGCCGGAAGTGGCCGCCGGCGAGATCCCCCGGTGTTCCGCTGGCTGCGCTCCCCGCCCGACAGTCACTCTCCCTTTGCCCGCCACTTCCGGCGTGGATCCCCCGTCGACGGAACTCGAGGCTTGCACGGGGCAGCGGACGCAGGGGCGCGGTCGCCCAAGCGTCGCTCCAGCGACGCGCCGACCTCCTGTGGCGCCGGAGGTGCCAGGTCCCTGGGCCCGGTGCGCGGAATTCATAACCTGGAATATGTTCTTGGGCTCGGAAACACGAGTTTCCAACAACACGCAAGATGTAAGAAAAACTGAGCGTGTCAGTAAGGTTCATTTACACACGAAAGGATAAACAGAGAGGACAGGGCAGAAAACACGACATCTTTTACGTCATGTTCTGTGCTTCGGCCCATCTGTTTAAATTATTTCGTGCATAAATGTAACGTTAAAACGCACGTTCTTTCTTTCCTTGAGGTTTTTTTTTCTTTTTCTTTTTCTTTTAGTTTGTTTGCCAGTGGCGTCGGAGGTGTCGAGCAGGGGTGTGCGTGACGTCGACAGCAGGCGCAATTTCTTCCTCAGCTTCGTCGTTCACTCCGACGAAGTGCCCGGGGGAGGGATGTCAGCGTTTGTAGTCCATTTGAGCGGTTTGCCCACTTGACACCACCGCAAACGAATTTAGCGAGCTCTACATTTGACGCCACCGCAGACGAATTTAGCGAGCTGTACATTTGACACCAAATAGTTTAACGGCAAAATATTATTGAAAGCAAACTGATCGGCCGCCAAAGCACGATTTTTTGTGCCGCCAGATCGTCCCTCCCTCCCTGCACCGCCTGACCGACACCACAGCGCCGCATCGCGCAAGCCTGACGTTTTCGTCGCTTGATACGCGCGCCGGGGAGAAATCCCGGGGATTTCTCCTCGCGTGAATACTCCTTTCAGGAGAAGAGATCACCAGTATTGCCGCCCCACTATTTCGGGTGCCTATTACACCTATACAGTTACCTATTCTTCGCGAAGTCACACGTGTCTCCTTCTAACGCCACTTCGCCAATTCCATTCCAGGGAGGGAAGGGCCGGTGGCTCCACTTTCGTCACCTTTGCTCCCCGTTCCCACTTGGCGAACGATGTCGTGTCACTTTCGCGGTACGCCCTCGAGGCTTCCCAGCCCGCCCTCTCGTGCTCTCTCGTTCGATCACTGCAGCTGCGGCCCGAACGGGGAGGTCAGCGGTCCGCCGTCCTCTCGTGTGGAGCGGGAGCGGTCGCCAACTTCCTCTCCCGCAGGCGCCGAAGGCTGGAGACGCGCCGCGAATCCAAACTCGGCCGCTGAAAAGACTCGATTAGCGAGTCCCCGCAGGCCCGAATCGCGGCCGCGGAGCTGCGTGCGGGTGTGGGAACGGACGCGAGCGAGCCATCGACAACAAACCCGTTCGCCGGAGGTCAGCGCCGATCGTCCGTCGCCCGAGATGTTTTCCAGCCTCGAACAAAGGCGCTGGGCCAGTTCCCCTTGACCGGCACGTCTCTCGGCTGCGGTGTCGGACGCATAATGGCGTCGCCGTGTTCGCCGGCATCTCACTCCGTCCCAATCAACTTTAAAGGGCTTACTTTTCTCCCGCCGCGTTCGCCAAGGACGGAGAGGTCTCGGGCTCCGAGTCTATCGAGAGACACCTCGCCCTACTGGTCCGGAACGCGCGCCCGGCCGATACCACCCAGAAGACAAGGTCTGCGAATTACGCCATCGTTAGTGGATCCGGCCCCGACCTTCCGAACCCTGCCCAAGCAGTTGATAGGACGGCAATCTTCGGGAAATTGTCGCTTTCCTGTCAAACGTAATTCACTTTTACGGACAAGAAATGATGCGTAAAAAATTAAATAATAAAGGCGGACCGGATCTGTGCCAGTGCTACCCGATGGAAGACACCACCGAGTTTGTTGCCAATAGGGTGTGCGAGTTCGCCCGCTCTTTGCACACTTGGTGCGTTTGTTTACCTCCCGAATCGTCCCGTGCTTTGTTTACTCCCGACCTCAGCCAAGACGGCGCGCGCTCGGCTGCCTCGTCGTCGCGCGTCCCCTGAGCGTTCTCTGTGTCGCGGTTTGATTGCGCGTGTTCCCTCCTCGCGTTCCGATCCGCCAGAAAAGCGCACTTTTACAACAGGAACCTTGTCTTCTGGATGGTCATAAGGGACTAGTACGGGCAGCGAATCACTGCGTTAATTTATTCGTCGTAGGTTATGGCCGTGAGTCTCGTCTGGGCACCGGTTGCTTTTTCTTTCCTTTTTTTTTACCTATTTTTTAATTTTTGTGTTGCTTTATGTCCAACTCTTGAAACGGCCGGTTAGTGGTGCGCCCACCCAAGTCAACGGGAGTGCGAGTCGTTCGCTCCACCTGAGCAGACCCCATGGGCACGAGAAGGAAATAATCTGACAACCATACGAGACGCACGTTTGCACCTCTCTTTTCATCTTCGCACGAGGTACGCATAGTAACGCTATAGCAGGTTCACGACAAACCTCGGTGCATGTAATTGTGAAAACAACAACAACAACAGACAACAACAACAAAAGAAACTGCATCAAGTCCCGCGTTAAAACATTTGGATCCGAGGCGAAGTCCGCCCCTGCTTCTGCCGCGGCTCGCCTCTATCTTTCCCGTCAGCAAAACATCCGACGAGCGACAGATAATATACCGTCGGTCGCGTTTGTATACCGCCGCTTCGACGCACCGCTATTTCCTACGGTTATACGAAGCCCCGTTTTGACGTATAGTGCCTACCTCTCGCGTTTTATTGTCCAGAGGAGCGTCGTCAGACTGACGGCGTCAAAAGAGACTGTGCACTGCTCAGGCCGCAGTCACTCGAACATCACACGAAAGACACGCTGCAGACCCGTGATGACATCAAACGTCTCCGAACACACGATCAAGCACGATCGAAGCACGTTTGTTTCATACATATGTACGCTTCGAACATTCATCTAAAGATTGTTTATCTATGAACGCTGAGACAGAGCAGGAAGAGACGCAGCTCAGTCTATAGACTATCCTTTGTATGACTTATTGGCAGTGCGAACGCAGCTTTACGAGCAGCGCAGGGAAACGAGGCACGCGCCTCTCTCGACCGCTTTCTACTCCCTCCCCGCCCACAAGAAAACAATGAAACAGGAAAAAAATAAACATCTAAAGGAATAAAGAAAATACATTGGTCAATAAGTTAATCTGTTTTAATTGCTTTCACAAATTTACTCATTTCAGATTTTAAAAAAAGTATACATATATAATGTTTTCAAATTGGCTTCGTGTTTATCTGAAACATTTCTATTTAGTCTCATTTGTTTAGGTTTAGGACGTGATTTCATTTCGACTCCGAACAGAGGCTGTCATTTTTGACTGTCTTGAGATACTAACTTGCGAAAACAAGTTAATCTCAGTCAGTGCACTGCTTTACACGTAGCACCTTGGTTGGATGACTGATAGATGCAAACTGGAATGCTGAAGATATTGAGTTCCATAATGTTTATCCAGCACACGTGCGAACAGTAGTACTGCGAGAGTTCCCTCGGTTGAACCCCCACCCTGCCTGTTTCGATCTGGATGAGCAGCGTACAGGCGTGCGGTCGTGTATCACCACTGCGTGGTGCACGTTAAAGAGGTTAGCGGCTGTACCGCACTGGCAAAATTTATCATCTACAGCGTCAATCAGTGTCGCCGTAAGAAAGACCAACCTTACGCTGTTAAACACAGAACGTTTTTTTTTTTTTTTTCATGAGGGTTGAATATGTGTGTTTGTGTTTCTGAGCGCGCGAGCGCGCGTGTGTGTCTGCGTGCGTGCGAGTTAGTGTACGTTTGTGTACAAGCAACGTTTACATGCTTGTCTTTTTAGCGAAAAACGACCGTTGGAGTGACTTCGATCCTTCAATCCACTCTCTCTCCGACTCCTTCTCCCCCTCCTCCCAGTTGCGTGCGCAACTTCTCGCAAGCACCTCGAGGTGAATCTCGAATCTGCAGCTGCCCCGCCAGCAGCTGACTGCTGGCCCCCCTTCGCCACTTCTCTGGGCGATTTCGAACTTCCTTTGCCCAAATTTCGGGGTGGAGGCGCGGTGCCTCTCGTACCGCCCGCAGCTTTCAGAAAGCGCGGCGCCGCAACGACTCTCAGGGTTCCGGCGACCAAGCGTTCAAAAAACTCACGAAGTCATCCTCAAGTCCGCGTCGAACCAAAATCCCCTAGAAGACAAGGCCCGCGTGGTGACGTCATCGTTAGTGGCTCTATAACACGCCCCAAACATGCTGAAGCTGGGCGAGAGCCGCCGCAAAGCTGGTGGCACTGCGTAGATCCACAATATGTTTAATCCTGGAGAAGAAAAAAAAAAAAAACACTGGCTAGGTGGCGCAAGCCGCCGCCTTATTAAAAGGGTTCAGCCTCATCCATCCATCCATCCAGTAATGAATTTGGGAGGGAAAGGCACGGTCCTCGTTTTCTAGGTGGAATTGAGTGGAATCCGGCTGACCAAGGAGCCTTATTACATTTACACGATGTCCAGGTTAGCGGGCGCCCGTCAAATCGCCTCCTTGGCGGATGCCTCGAGGCAGAGACGGCGGTCGCAGGCGATCTGTACATGTGAACGCAGCAGCGCATAGAGAATCAGCTCGCGTGGCACGCCGCTCGAGCGCGGCCCGGTGTCGTAACCATTACAGCGTGGTGCACGTCAAAAGCCCCTACCGAATGTTCCTCAGCGGAGAAACGCCTCATTTCACCCGCTTCCCGCGCCGTCTCCGTGCGACGAAACATCTCTGAGCCGCGACTGAATGCGCAACGGAGCGCAGTTCATCGCACCGTCAAGAAGAAGAGGGAATTGCAGTCGTGCGCGGGAAGCGCAAGTCCGATCGAGAAATCCGTCTTTCCGGCCCCGCCAGCCCCGCGACGTATAAACTCCGTCTCAACTTAAGATGAACCGCAGGGAAGGCTACGAAACGATCGAAGCCAATCCGATGCAGTGCGAGTGCCACGTGACTTTCGGGAGGAGTGCCGCGACTCGCGATGAAAGTGGTCCCGTGACAGTGTTGCAGCGCTGGATTGGTTGTGGCGTAGCTCTTAGCGTATGTCGCGGTTGGTCATAAGGTGAAACGCAGTACCGTTCGGTGATCCGCTGGCCATTGGAAGCAGGACTATTAGACGAGACGGGCGAGGAGGAAGCACGTATCCAGATGATCCAGGTCAGAGCTGGCCGAGAGGGACCGGACATGGCGTCACGAAGAGAGGCGTGGGCGAGGAGCAGAACGGATGGCGCGGCACGGCGCGCTCTCTTCCGGTGGGCGAGTGACTCGCAGAAAACGAGGGGCGCCGTTGTCTCGTAGCTTACTTCGGGTTCCTCTCGGGAACCGACAGCCACAGTCATACACGAGCTTCTCCGCATCTCCGCACCTTCCGCCCTACTGCACAGACGACGACCCAAAGCTGCGGCCACCGCAGCTTCTCGAAGGACCAAACCGAGCGGGCTTTTGCCTCAGTCAAGAGTTCTGGCTCCGCACGCGTTGCGCGTGCGGCTGTCCGGGGCATACACAGGCGCGTCGTTTTAGTCTCCCGACACGCGCAGCGCCCACAAACACGTAAAATCCAGTTTTTTGTGTTTTAATTTTTTTTTTGAGAATCGGCGAGATGATTTTTTTTTGTTGTTTTGCGTTTATGCACTTATGGGAAAGCAGTACAAGTGTGACGTCTTCCGAAACGGCAGTGGATATAGTTCACAACACTGTCGGGGGGCTTCGCTCGTCGCAGGTATGAGCGAGTCTGTGAGGTGCTCAAAGAGCCGGCCAAAACAACAAGCCTTGAAGGAAGCAAGTACGAAAACACATGCTCGTAGATCATCTCAGTGACGTTCAGCGCGTGGTCGGGTTCATTACGCGGACGAAGCAAAAATAGTCTCAGAGAAAAAAGCAAAAGCAAAACAAAAGAGCGCAAAGACAATCGTTAAACTTGAACTGTTTTCCGAGTCGCGGGTATATACCGTGGACAGCGGCAGTGTCCCTCTGGAGCGTTCCAGAATGCGGTCGGCCCCCTTCACCCACTTCACAGTCCGCTGGGTCCCCACTCGGCCGGTAATCCGGCGAGCTCCGGAATGTCCTCAGCTCTCGGGGGGAGGGGGCGGACAAAGACGGCACAGCAGGACCTTGCTTACGGTTTCCTGTCCGAGCGGCCGGCAAACCATCGAACCGGAGGGTGATCGGGGTCTGCACAGACCCCGTCGTCACGGACCGATTCCCTCGCACGAGCGCGTAAAGTCAGCGAGCAGCTGCCCAAGAACGGGCCCGTTGGTTCCTGATTGGCGTCAGAGTCAATACCGCATACGAGACAAGGCCTGAACATGACGTCATCGGTGGTGGACCTCCGACCCGCCCTCAAGCGGCAAACGCGCCCAAGCTCGTTGAGAGCCGCAGCAAAAGCTTGGCGTCGCCGCGTGCTAGCATCGCGTTCGTGGTATGCTGCAAAAAGACGCACTGTCGGCGATGCCGACCGCAAGCTAGGCGGCGATGCATGGATGGGACCACTAGTGATGTCGTTGGGGGGGGAACGGGCCTTGTTTTCTACGTGGTATTGGTCGAGCGCTCCCGTAATCGACGCCCGACCTTTTTCCCAAAACGAACGTCGCGCACGTTGCTGCGCTGCTCGGTGCCGAAGATCGGCCGCGGATGGCCTCGAATTGCTGCTCCCGAGAGGACGACGACCGACCGGGTCGCCTCTCCCAGCAGCCGAGTCCGCCGCGATCGACCCGGAGATTCGCGGCGCTGCCCGTGTGAAACCGAGCGTTTTCCTCCTCGTCGGCGATCATCGACTCGCTTCTCTGTGCCCATCTGTTAAGCGGCGACCAGGAGCCTCAGATCGCGGGCGGTGCTTCGAAGGTCGGCGCTGACACAGATCGCCGTCGAAAGCGGTCCGGAGTACTTGTCGCGACGGGAGGAGCCCCGATGTCGCCAAGGGTTGTGAGAAGCACGCGACCTCGTAACGGGGCTGCCACGGCGGAGCTCAGGGAGCGGGAGACCGGTAATCCCAGCGCAGCGATTTGCCAGCGACAGTCTTCCGAACTCGTCTTTGAGTCCCGGCGTTGGTTCGGGGTGGGTTTGCGACCGTACAGATTGCGTTCTTCCCTCGTTTGTGTCTCGAGAGTTTCACTCACGGGTTGTAGGAATCGGTGAAACTTCCTTCACGTAGTAGTCCTAATATTGGAATGTTCCCTATACCGCTCTTGTGGACACAGGTTAGCTGCTTTTGGTGATTTTGCTACAGTTCACACCCGCTCGCAAAGGGGATCACGGTGTCCACAACCCCTGTGAGCCCAGAGGCTTGTCTTCAGAAACGATGACGATCACTGGGTGAGGACATGAGTGCTTGTGTTCACCACAAGTCGTGAAATTCCGTGCTAGTTTTTCGTTTTTTTTCTTATTTTCCGTAAAAAGTACGCGCGTGGAACAGAAACCGCGGCCCTGCTTCGAAGCTTCCCCACGGTGCACCTGTGTCGCGGGAGAAGAACCCTTTCGGGAAGATAACGCAGGCTTAATTTGTTTTGTGAGGGCGCCTCACACAAAGCGAAATGGGAAAACACCGTAAATTCCACGAATGCTCGGCCAATAAAAATAATTTATGCCAGGAAACAATAAGCTCGTTTGTAGGCTTTCGTTTCCTTGTGCCCACGAAGTCGTTACTTTTTAACTTAGTAGATGTACTTTGACGTACACATAGGCGAACACGCCAAATAGGCAGCGACGAGGAGGAGAGAAGAATATCGCACTTCTTTTTTTTTCTTATGGGTTGTCGGGAAACAAACATTCTACTGTTCGCATGTGAAATATAAAGGCTTTTTTTTCTTTAAAATTTTAATTCCTTGTATGACGGTCTGTCACGTTGGTCATACAAACACTGTCTGCAGAAATGTTCGAATCATGCGCACGTATAAAGAAAAGAGGCTGCAAACATGTTTGAGGCGTGACCCGCAGATGCTTCCCCCATCGTGCAGCAAACACCGGGTCTTTTGTACCATGCAATAGCTTGTGACCGATTTTCCGAGTGAACGGATCTACTTGGACCACCGAGTGCCAGCCGACGGTCCTCGCGGGCCTCACTTACGCGCACGAGGAAGGAGGCACCAACTCTTCCGCGTCGACGCCTCGAGACAGGGAACGCCCGTTGTTTGGACGAGACGTATACCTGCAAAGACAGGAGCAACGCAGACACGCGACGGACGACTCAAACGTTCCACTTCCAGACGGTAACCAACTCTGCGACGCAGAAAACAGACAGGTCGATTGGAACCATCCTCGTGAACGATCGCCGTTCTCCAAACAAAGTGCCAGAACCCTAGAGTGGAAGTGCACATTCACCAAACGACCTGGTCGAATGACCTGCGGCGCGGAATGACACTCTTCACGAACTCTCCACGACTCCCCCGCGGGTTCGTCACGACGGGGCCATTGAGCATCGGGGCAAACAGAGCCGCCTCCAGCGTCGCTCGACTTTCGCTCGTCCCTTGCCCCCAGAGAAGAGGAGCGTCGACGGGGGGTTCTCTCTCGACCGCGAGTGCTAATAGAAGTACGGCCCATCTCCGGGCACCCTTTGTGCGGCTCCGAGCTGCTACGGCATGCAGAACAAAGACCCGCGCTCCCTTTGACGGGCCCAAAGCGATCCGCTCGGCAGAACAAAGGGGACGGCGAGAAAGTGGCGTCCGCCGAATCCTATACTCAGCGCCCAGAAAGAAAAGCCGGCCCAGACTGCGAGGAGCTCTCCGCCTCGTCACGGAGCGATTCGAGGCCTGTCATTGGCCGCTCGGAAGCAGCGATTTTGTGCTGGGGCTCTCTCGACTCCGTGCGATCAGATGGAGACAATCAAGCTTCGACAAAACTGCTTATGTCACGGCGCTCCTTGTATTTCTGGATATTCTATGACCGACTAAACAAATAATGCGCAGTGATGCGCCGCAATTCTCAATTTTTTTTGTTGTTTCTTTAAATTTATTTTTGTACGTAATTGGTCTGGACGGTGATAGCAGAGCCGTATATGTAGAGAGTTTGGCCATTCGTTGGGAAGTATAGGAGACAAATGAGGAGGCGCCATTGGCTGAAAGCGGGCTGGGCGTGTTCCAGGGCGTCTTCAGAAATTTGAATGTGACCAACCAGAAGCCGGAAATAATACCCTGGTGGTGGTCGCGAGAAACAAACCTGATAACTGTATTAGAGTAACTCTCGGTGACTGAAAATATGGTACACGTGATGCTTCAATCACGCTCATCCAAAATGATGGTGGAAGAGTGTGACTAGCGGAACGATTGACATAATCCGTACGCCAAGCGCTGAGGGCCGGGAATCTGCAGTCCGAGCGGTCACACTCTGTCCGAGCAAAACAGAGTTGAGCGGCGCATTCGTTTCTTACATCTTTCTGCATGCATGATCATGATCAAAACAACACGTGCACCCTATTTTTAACCAAAAGGAGTTACTACACTTCACTCTTACGCGCTTATTAAAACCATTTACGAACATAGACCTTTGATCAGAACTGTTTCTCGCTACCACCGCTAGGGGATTCTTTTCGGCTTCTGGTTGGTCAAGAGAGCATGCCTAGCCCTCTTTCCGAGTCTGCCGCACGCCCTGACTCTGCCCGCGCCTCCCATTGACCGAACTCTCTACATATACGGCTCTGGGTGATAGCATATATCCCCAAAGACAGCGGGACTCGAGCCGTGACTATGCACTTTTGACGCAGCTTTGGATGGCTCCGTCGGTTCGTAGCATCGTTCTGCAAACACGAAGTTGGAGACGAAAGTTGTCGGAGCGTTCCGGTTGGACTTCGGCGACCAAAGCGCCGCGTCATCGTCGCTAGAGTCCAATCGACGCGCTCCGTTAACTTTCGGCTATCAACTTTGCGTTCGACGAGTCTAGGCAAAACCATCCGGAGCCCTAAACTCGTCAAACACAGAGTTGGAGCCGAAGATTCGCAGAGCGCGCCGGTCGGACGCCGGTGAAAAAAGCGCAAAGTCATCGTCGTGAGAGTCCAATCGGTGCGCCCCGTCAATTTGGGCCCCAACTTCGTGTTTGACGAGTTTAAGGGCCCTGGAATAATGAAAGCCTCCGACGTTCCATTGTTCCTCCATGGAACGTCATCGCAGACGGATGTCGCCAGCTCGGCAATGCAAAGCTCAAGTTCGTCTGTTTCTTGAGCAGGGGCCAAGGTGACGTCCGAACGCCGAGCTCTGATTGGTTTTGATTGGAGGGATAGTGGATAGAGCTAAGGTCAGCTAGCATTGAGGTCTACCCACTATCCTTTCAATCGGAGCCAATCAGAGCTCGTCCTTCTGAAAGTCAGTGCAACCCCTGCAAAAGAAGCAGACGAACTTGCGCTCCGGATTGGACCCGAGCCCGACGACGCCGAGTGTCCTCCTTGACGCGTTGGTTGGACACGAGGTCCAGCCGAGCACCGACGCAGCTCTCGTATCCAATCTGCGTCTTAGCTCGAACTCACTGCGATGACGTCACAATGCTAGTGCACAGGCTTTGACTATTCTATAGGCGGTCTTAGTCTATAGGGCCCTCACAGGGCTGACAGTTTCATTGGGGGTCCCGAGCGGTCTGTGTCCGAATCACCCATACGCGCGCGAAAGGAGCCAACTGTCCCTGAGAGCTTAAGGAACGGAGGGCGTGGCTTCTTACATAGAGCTCTGTGATTTTGGTTCTTCGGCGTTCTTATCGGCTAATACCGCAATCCCATTGGCTGCGGAGCGACGTAATGAAATGCGGGAGGCTTGCCGCGCCCCGCGTTCCTTAATTAAGCTGTCAGCGGCTACAGCAATGTCGCGAACGTTGACGTCGATCCTCGAGTTTCGACTAGATCGCCTTCCCTCGAACTTCTCACAAAATTCAGTGAAGTTCAAATTTTTCAAAGCGAATAGCCCACAGTTTCTACACAAAAGTTCAGATTTCGAAAAATAAGTTTATTCCGAAATTTTACAAACAGTATTACCAATGTTCGCGCGCAGCATAAAAGCAAACCTATCATCGTTTAACCATTTAGTATACGTCATCCTCCACCGCCAGGTATCGTCACCTCGATCTCAATTTCCGCGCATGCGCATCTCAATACTGGAACCTTAGTCGAACATTCCTCGAACTTTGCAATACAAGTTGGAAAATGTCGAATCTGGTCGAACTCGAACTTGTACAGGTTCGCCACGTCCCTTGAGCGAACCCATTCGATGGAAGAGCCGGGGCGCTCGTCTTGCACCCGATGCCGGGACGCAAAGGAGGTCGAGCAAAGAATGAATCGGGGCCGCCGCGCATATTCATGCGGCTCGCTTCCAGGCATCGCCGCCGTTCATGAGCAGCCTCGAGCCGCGCATTGTCGATGCAGCGGACCAAGAGGCGATCCGATCGCAATCTGCCAGAGGGCGTCGCAAGGGGGAACGCCCTCCGACGACGGCACCTCTCACTTTCCAAAAGCTTCCTCGCGTCTTTTCAGGCAGCTGCACACGCGCAGACAGGGCCGCATAGTCCGCCGGGCCATTGCTTCGAACGTGAAGCACCGCTACGTCAACTTCCCGTGACCTTATGCTCCGAGCGCCAGTCGTTTCCGAGCAGCTCCCGGAGCGCCCAAAAATGCGTGTTGGAGCGGTGGAAGCAAACTTTAGAGCACAAACTTTCTTCTCTCTTTCTCCCTCTCACTCGCTCGCGCCCCATAACCCAGGGATCATTCCACAAGCTTGATGACCAGAATCAAAAAATTCGTTTCTGGGTGAGCATCGTACCGGCTTGTATTCGTGTAATTACTATACTTCGTGAGGCACGGTAACAGAGACCCCTGCTTTGCATTAGCAGTCGTACTGCGATATGGCTATGTTCCAAATCTTAGCCGGGTAAGCTGTCTCTTACGTCAATACCACGTGACATCGCGAGTAAACGATCCGCGACTCGATTTTGGAACGGCCGGGATAATCACCTGGACACAACGCGGATTGGCTTCGTCTTGCGCTATGGCAAAAACAAAACACAGCAGTGATAGCGGGAGATAGCAGACAATCGCTTTTGATCATGGAGGAAGTACTCGAAAAGACGATAATATTACCCGTTATAAAAGACTTTTTTTTTCAGTGATAACACAGAGGATTGCAACGTCCCAGAGAGTTCTCCTTCAGTTAGACATCAAACCTTTCTGACTCCTTTCTGTTAGATATAAAAAAATATTTTTATTAAGCAGCGCGATAGCTGTAAGTCTAGTCCAGGGCCGGCTTTCTAGGACAACGTCTCAACTGAGACTGGGTGAAAGTAGAAAGAAAGCACTGCAAAGGCTGGGGCCCCCGAGAGCCTTGAGACGCGGCTTGAGTCCCGCTCAGCTCGTGCGCTGGTTTTGGCAGTGCTTTCTTTCGCCCAGTCTCGGCTGAGACACTGTTTCTAGCAAACCGGCCCAGGTGCCCTGTGCACCGAGAAAGTGAGGGACAGGAGACGATAGAGCACACGGGGACATCAGAACGCTGAGCTCTGATTGGAATGATTAATGGGGAGACCTAAAGCTAGCTGCCTTTTTATCCACTGCACTAGTCGAACGCGTTCAAATGCGAAAGCCAAATGCGGACGCCAGAGGACACAGCCTATATTGTCCCCCCCCCCTCCCCAAACGTGAACCAGTGTCACCATACCTCAAAGACACTGCCTGAACACTGAACATCTAGTTTTTATTGCTCTATTTTGCTTCTTGCGCTGTCAACGAATCAGTTTACAACGGCACTTATAATTCCTGCGATAAGGCTGGTTCACACAGCACCGTTTTCTTGCGTTACGAACGCTTGCGTACAAGCCACGCAGCACATCGTTTCTTCATATAATGCGTGGCTACCAGTTCAAGGAGACAGCCTGGCGCGCGACATTCGAGACACGAATGTTTCAGTGACTTATACGTTACGTAAGAAAACGGTTTCGTGTGAACTAGTGATCTTTATTGTAGTAGGCTGCCGTGTTGGGAAGTACTTGGAGTACATTGTACTTAAAGTACTACTTCAAGTAGGTTTAGGAAACTTGTACTTTACTTGAGGTACATTTTCTGAGTATGTACTGGTACTTTACTTAAAGTATTTTTTCTGGTACTTTCCGAGGAAAGTACAATTTCCGACCTCAAAGTACATTCCCCAAATTAGGTTTCGTTAAATCTGTATCACGAAATGATGCTTTGTCAACTCCGAAGAAATACTGGGATGGAAATTCCACTCTCACCAGAGACGTGAGCAGACGATGCATCGCTCCGCTTGTTCTGGGGGCGGCTTCAGCTTTTTGAACTCTGGCTACTTCTCAGTCGGTCAGCGCAAGCGAGAAGGTTTAAAATATTAGGAGAGCAAAATTAATCAGAATCTAACACCTGAAACTGGGGTGCGGAACAATTAAACTTTCAAGTCGAAGAAAAAGACAACAGTGGAAAACGTCACAATGTTTTAAGACATTCTCTTTTTTCTTTTTTTTTCCGACTTGAAAGTTCCTTAATATTTTAGCACCCCAATCTCAGGTGTCACATTATGATTAATATCACCAGCTCACTTTCACAGTCACTGTTCTTTTTCATTAAAGAGAGGACACTCCTCTCTGAGAGGATTGCTTGCGGAAGCTATGAAGCTGACGTCATGCTCTCTCCTAGTACATTTAACCCCTTGGGTGCAACAATCCAGTGCAAAGGGCACCAAATTCAGAAGAGGGATTTCTGAACTTGGCTTCATTCCTGAAAATAACTACTCTGTGGCCACTTGACTTTATCCAGTATTCGCCGCTGTTTTTGAAAATAGGTCATGACACCTGATTTCCCCTGGACAGCGCATACCAGTTGAAAATCACGGTATAGGGGAATTAAAGCACATCATGAAAGATTGTGTTAAAATACATGTACTTTACTTCTAAAGTACATTGTACTTCTAGTACTTTACTTCATGTACATTGCACCCCGTGTACTTACTACTTTACTTGAAGTACATCATGTCTCATTTACTTTGTACTTTACTTGAAGTACCTTTTAGATGTACTTTACCCAACACTGGTAGGCTGGATCGCGGATCGGAAGCCTGACGGTGGAAGCACCGGCGCCATTACTTGTCACCAGGCAATGCATGCAAGCCTATGGAAGGAATTAATAAAAATGAACTTTTTAAGCTTGTGTGAAGTGTCTTGTGAAGAAACATTTAAGAGGTTTCGCAGGAATAGTAAGACAGAGTTTGCAGTCATCAGTAACTCTGAAGAAGCCTTTTAAATTAAAGAAACAGTGTGAAAATCTCTGCCGTCTGCTGCTGTCTATGGAATTCATCTGCTCAACTGTTCCCAATCTTTGTCGTCACGCTCCAAAACCACCGTTTTTGCTTAACTCGCCACACGAAGTGTTTCTCACGAGAATGGTTTAAAAGTTAAAGAACTTTAGCGAGCAAGAGTAGATTTTTTCTTCTTATCAGACATAGTCTTCTATGATTTTAATACAAAAATGATGCCTCAAACGCAATCTGCAACCCTTATAATTAAGCATATAAAAGTAAACATGGCATCGAACCAAACCTTTCTGTCTTCGAGCATGACGGCAAGGCTCCCACTTGCATGCTCGTGGGACCCGTGGAGGAAATAAGCGGAGAATATAATTTTTTCCCCTACAAGTTTGGTGTCGGAAGTATTAACCTCACAACACAAAAATTTCTCACCATTCCTAGAACATTTCGCCGAAGTTTCGTCGCTCAAAATATAATGCAGATGAGCTCCCTTTTTCACGTTTTAATGCGAAAGCAATAACTGTCCCATGGAGCCAAGCCGACGTTTTCTGTAACCACGAAAACAGCACCTAAATTTCGTCGGTAGCAGCGAAAAACGGCAGCTAAATTTCCATTGGCTGAGCGAAACCGCACCTAAAGTCTTATAGGCCAAAAGCACAGCAACGCAGATGCTTCGACACGGAAGCCAGCGGGGCGCTCAAGGTCAAAGAAACACAAAGAAAAGCACAACAACGCAGATGCATCGTCACGAAAGCCGTGGAAGCGGCGAAAGTGCCGCGCCTGCGCAGTTGGGGAGCGCGATGTCCCCGCCGAATCGCCGCGCCGCGCCGAGCTTCAGACTCCCGCCGCTACCTCACTCAGCGGCGCAGCAGTCACCAGCGAGTCAGGGCGGTCTGCGTGGCGCACCGCCGCGCTCCCTGCCGGCGCTACGGCCACTTCTGGCGGGGTTCAATTCGACATTATTGCTTTCGCATTCACAACTCATAAGAAGTGCTTAGGTGTCCTCGGAATTTTTTCCCATAGAGTTCAATGCATTTGCTGGAGTCAAGCATTGGCCGCCGGTGATGCCACTCGACCCTAGCAAAAAGATCCTCAATCCACGATCCAGCCTACTACAGTAGACATCAGTGGTGTGCACCAGAGCCGTAAACAGACAGAGAGACTTCGGCCATTCGTTGGAAAGAATATATAGGAGGTAAATGAGGAGGCGCCATCGGCCGAAAACTTACTGGGTGTGTTCCAAGGCATCTTCACAAATTCGTATGTGGCCAACCAGAAACCGCATATAATACCCTGGCGGTGGTCGCGAGGAACAGAATTATTAAGTGCGTCGGAGTAACTCTCTGTGACTGAAAATATGGGGCACGTGATGTTTCGATCGCGTTCAAGCAAAATTATGGTGGATGATATTTAAAGGAGCGGTGCAAAGATATTCATGTTTTTAACTTTACACGAGCTTACTGGCACGAGTGGGACTCAAGGATACTCGCAGGCAACGCCACTGGCCAAGAAACTCCTTTGTTGCGGTGTAATTTCAAACACAAAAGCTATCATTTTCATTTAATCTCTCCTTTGCAAAATTTGATGACGTAACGTGGGGATCGCAGTACACGTCCCAATGACGACATTTGAATGCGGTTCATAGATTTGACCCGAGAATTGCGTGGGCACTCGATTTGGGCTCGTGATGATTACTAGCTCGAGAAGCATTCGGGCAGTGGCCCGTGTCCAATCGCTGCAACGACGACAATAGCCGAGCCATAACAATGTCTGGAACTCAGCGCGTGTCCTGTGCTTTGCCAACCCCAGCGCGTGGCTATGAACAACATTGGCGGCATATAATCGGCTCCATATCACGTGGCCGCTTGTTTTGGCTGCGATTTGAGGGAGTGAACGCCGCTCGTTTTTCTTTATTTTTTTTTCTGGGACTTCTATTGCGTGGGGCGAAAAACGAACGCGTGCTTTATAGGTCAATAACGAGGGGATCCGTGTGACCGTAGTTGCGGACTAAAGCGCATCACCTCTTTAAAGGAGCGGTGCAACGATACTGAGCTGAAAGTTTTTCTTTACGCGAGCTTACTGAACACCAGGGACTCCAGGATGCTCGCACGCAACGCCACTGGCCCTGAAACCCTTGTTTCGGTGTAATCTCAAGGACAAAATGATCATTTTCGTTCAATCTCTCGTGCGATGATGCGTCGTGGGATCAGCATACCCATGACGTGGTATTTGCAATCGTTCTAAATTGACCCGACATGTGGCACTAGCTTGGGCTCGTGATAACTGCAGCTCGAGAAGCATTCAAAGTGGCCTGCGTCAATCGCTGCAACGACGACAGTAGCCGAGCCATAACAGTCTGGAACTCAGCATGTCCGTGCTTTGCCAACCCCAGCGCGTGGCTATGAGCAACATTGGCGGCATATAATCCGCTCCAGATCACGTGGCGCTTGTTCTGGCTGCGAGTTGAGGGTGAACGCTGCTCGTTTTTCTTAAGTTTTTTCTGTGACTTCTATTGCGTGGGGTAAAAACGAACGCGTGTTTCATAGGTCATTAACGTCAGGGATCCGTTCTAAGCGGTATTTGCGGAAAGTACAAAAATTGTTGCATCGCCCCTTTAAAGGAGCGGTGCAACGATATTCAATTGGAATGTTTTTCACTTTACACGAGCTTACTGGCACACGTGGGACTCAAGGATACTCACACGCAACGCCACTGGCCAAGAAACTCCTTTGTTGCGGTGTAATTTCAAGGACAAAAGCGATCATTTTCATTCAATCTCTCCTTTGCAAAATTTGATGACGTAACGTGGGGATCGCAAAACACCCCGATGACGATATTTGAATGCGGTTCATAGATTGGACCCGAGCATTGCGTGGGCACTCGATTTGGGCTCGTGATAATTCCTAGCTCGAGAAGCATTCGGGTAGTGGCCCGTGTCCAATCGCTGCAACGACGACAATAGCCGAGCCATAACAATGTCGGGAACTCAGCGCGTGTCCTGTGCTTTGCCAACCCCAGCGCGTGGCTATGATCAACATTGGCGGCATATAATCGGCTCCAGATCACGTGGCCGCTTGTTCTGGCTGCGAGTTGAGGGAATGAACGCCGCTCGTTTTTCTTTATTTTTTTCTGGGACTTCTATTGCGTGGGGTGAAAAACAAACGCGTGTTTCATAGGTCATTAACGTCAGGGATCCGTTTTAAGTGGTATTTGCGGAAAGTACAAAAATTGTTGCATCGCCCTTTAAAGATATAGAAGATATAAAAAGCGTGCGGGACTAGCAGAACGATTGACGTATCCGTACGCCAGTCGCCAAGGGCCGGGAATCTGCCGTCCGAGCAAAACAGAGTTCAAGCGGCATCCTCGTTCCTTACATCTTTTTGCATGATCATAATCGAAACATCACGTGCATCATATTTTCATCCATAACGTGTTACTACACTTAACTCTTACGCACTTAATAAAATTGTTTCTTGCTACCACCGCTAGGGATTATTTTCGGGTTCGGTTGGCCGGGTGAGCATATCAAGCCCTCTATCTGCGTCTGGTGAACGCTCTGACTCTGCCCGCTCCTCCCATTGACTAAACTCTCTCCATATACGACCCCGGTGTAAACCAGACTGTAGCCTGTGCTAAAGTCCGAGGATACCGGGCAAGCAGCGCCAAACTCCCCTCCCCGTATGGTCGCCATCTTGGTTCACGCAATGCGCAGTTTCTTCCTGACGTCTCCCTTCTTGGCGAGCCGATCCAAATTCCCGGTTGTAGGTTGCTTTATAAAGACATTTCTTGAATACCGACATTAATGTTATCCACACACCGGCGAAACAAGCGCACTTGATCGCACCGCCACCAGGTGCGGCATGGCGGCATTGAAAAATAGTTTTCCTGTCTTGAAATAAGCAAAGACAAGGATGCCATTGTCAGAGATCTGTGGAGATAAGCACGATTAATAAGATGATTGCATGCACAGTGCAAAAGACGATTATATTGGCGAGAAACGCTGTGTACACCCGCTAATCATTTCAACCAGGGCCCGGTGTCTTGAGGTCCCCGTGCGCTCTCGCGTCTTAAAGCAGTTTCCGTCTTCGCACCATCAACTATTAAAAGCTTTTTCCCGCGTTATTCAACGTTAAGCAGACACTTTTCTAGGAGTTTTACCAAGGTCCATGGTAATCCAAGTTGTTCTCCGATAGCAGTGATAGCGGTCGTCCGTGCGCGTTCTACCTGTTCATCTTTGGACATACTACACTTTGGATATGTGGGACTGAGAGCGCGAATCTCGCTAACCATCAAATGCCCCATCGATAGGTGTCGCTTTTTCGCAGTACGCTATAGTCTCATTGCGACGATAGCCGGCAATGCAGGAAGCAAAACATATAATAGGCCAAGCACTGCGTTTCCTAAACTGCCAGTGAGTATTGTCTCGTGTGAGAATTGCACTCGACCAAACTCAGTAATCCACCCAACATTGTTGGAACGGTAATAAATATAGAGAAATTAATTTGTCTACTCGCTGGACATAAGGGCAAAATTGAGTGCTGGGATATTATCCCAACGCTGGTAAGCATCGCATACAAATGGATCTCGATAGTATTTTACAGATAAGGTTAAGTATATCTACTAGAAGAATGATCGATACGCTTGGAAACGGTATCTCGGCTGCGAAATATGCACGCGACGTATCATATGAATCATAATACTCTGCTAATCTAAATGTGACCCGTTTATTTTATTTTTTCGAAAGTGAATTACGTCGCGTTTCTAGGGGGAGGGAATGGGAACATTTATAGCGCGAAGAGACACGCAATATTCACGCCAAAAGTCCAGCGCACATAGGTATAGCTTCCTCTAAGGCGAAGCGAGAGCAAAGGGGGAGGGGAAGGATGGAGCCTGTTGCAAAAGGATGCACTAACGAAAGTTTAAAAACAGAACACAAACAAATATGTGTGAAGGTTTTTAGCAACTAGGCGGTTAGAGGCGGCGTGTTTTCGGATTCACACCTGTTGCTCATCTACAAATGAGACTTCTCTGTCGCAAGTCTCGTGCTGAGACCGAACTGTCGTTGCATTTAACCGTGAAAACAATCTGTCTGAAAAGGCACTAATGCCAAATGTAAGCAATCTCATTTGTATTTGTTTCGTTTTAGAGCGCAGCTCTTAGGCGCCCGTTCCCGGCTTGAACGGCGCCGGCGGCGCCGTCAACGTCACCGTCGCCGTCGGCGTCGGCGTCGGCGTCGGCGTAGCCGCGCGGTGCATGATGGGTAAATTTCCCCGCTAAATTTAGCGGGGAAATTTTACGCTACGAAGAGTTGCACTCTTCGTAGCGTAAAAATTTTCCCGCTAAATCTAGCGAAAAATTGTTCCCGCTATATCTAGCGAAAAATTTTTCCGCTAAATCTAGCGGAAAGTTTTCCCGCTAAATCTAACTGAAAATTTCCCCGCTAAATCTAGCGGAAAATTTTCCCCGCTATACTTAGCGGAAAATTTTCCCTGCTAAATTTAGCGGAAAATTTTCCCTGCTAGAACTAGCGGAAAATGTTCCCCGCTAAATTTAGCGGAAAATCTTCCCCGCTAAATCTAGCGGAAAATTTTCCCCGCCAAATTCAGCGGAACACTTTCCCCGCTAAATTTAGCGGAAAATTTTCCCGCTAAATCTAGCGGAAGCTTTTTTCCGCTCCCCCCCCCTCGAGGTCATGTGACCCCCAGGCCACGTGACCTCCCCCCCCGAGGTCACGTGACCCCCCCCCCCGTGCCTTCCCTCCTCCTCAAGAGCTGCGCTCTAATTCGGCGTTACAGGGAGTTGTAACCGGATTTTTTTCTAAATCCCTCAGCAAGTAAATAAAGACGTGTGTTTTAAATCATGGTCCAAACTTGCGATACGTAAGTGGTTGCATTTATTGTACTAAAGAAGAAAAAACTTTTTTTCCGCATATGTCTTTCGTCATTTGCATTCTAACAACGTTTTCATGACTTTCATGGATGTTTGTTTGAAATATGTCGATACAGCAAGGACACACGTATGTCAAGTATAGCTAGCATTCCAGTAGACGTTCCTCAAAATTTGTTTGACAAATATTTTTTTTTGTATTGTTGCACAATTTTTATTTATTCCCTCTGTCCAGGCCTCGTCGATTTCAATGAACATGTTAGATTTTGACGTGAGTGCGCATTCCTACCATCAGACCTGCTATAAAGTTCTAAATGCTCCGTTTTACAGCGTGAGGGAGCTCCGGGGGAGAGTGGCTCTCGCGTTGCCATTGTCTCTAACTAGAGCCCCTAATTAAGCTAGAGCATCGGCGCCCCATTCCCCAATTTTCTTATGGGCGCCGCCATTTTGGTGCTCAGTGCCGAGCGGGACTAATTCGCAATCGGTAAGATTATAGAAAAAGCGACTTGTCGAGTTGTAGATAAAATGTCAGGAAGTTCGGGTGACATCTTTTTGGCCCCAGCTGTTCTACATTTCTGGAGGACAGAAAAGCGTTTTCGACGACTTCAGATAAAAAGGGGCGTTTAGGAAACCATACTTGAGAGCTACGCTTTGCTAGCGGGAGCTCGTGCGGTCACTTCGAAGCTTTGAGCATACGCCCGCTGGACCCGCTTTCCGCAGCGTATACGATCTACTTAGAGTGCCTTCATACACACGCGCGCTTTGCTTGAGTGGTGACATCTCAGCCATTTTTCCGCCCAATCGTTTTTTTATGCATTTTGAAGTGCGCGCGATCCGGTGTCACTCAGCTTGAGCGCGTAGCTTCGGCTAATGCATAGACGCCATTTTTCCGCCCAAGTCACGCACCGAGTGCGCGAGAGCGTCACGCGCTGGCACATTGAGGGCAACAATGGATGTCTTCACCCTGAGACAGACAGACATGCAGGCACCCTAGATCTACTAAAGCTCTTTCAAGCTTCGGTTAACTGGCAACCGTGTTTCTTAGCAACAAGATGGTGGAAGTGTCACAACTCTAAAGCAGCTTATAGTCAGGGGCTCCAGACTGTGCTCCCTTTGACCGCAAATGTGAGTGAAGGAGAAGGTACACACCAGGGGGGGGCGACTGTGCGCCGTGCACGCGCGCGTTCATGAAGTGAAAGGGTCGATCGAAACAACGTGCTCCTGCTGTAAAAATCGGTTTCGCTAGCATTTATCATAAAACAAAGTATATGTGCTTCACCACGCGTAACGGGCGCAAGTAGTTCTTTGGGCACACCGAGCACGCGCTGCAGTGACTGACCTTTCGACCAACGAATCTGCCGCGCGTGCAGTCCGTGCTCACGCTCGGGCCGCTCGTTCGCGAACAGCGCATGCTCGTCTCGAACAATTTATTTCGGGGACTAGCTAGAAATGCGCCAATGACCCGTGCTCCGTGCGGCCACTGGAAAATGAAATGGCGCAGCAGCAGCAGCAGCGAACTATCGAGAGGCAACGCCGCAAATTTTCCAGTGCGCTCTCTCGTAACACGCGTGCCTCCCGAGTTCCTGTAACAACTGAACGCGTTTCGTCGAAGGGAGCTTATCGAAGAAAGCGATTCCGAGCCGTCTTCACGCGCAAGGAGGAACCCCCGGTGCAGCCGCCGAGTAAAAGTTCAAGTATACGCGCACCGGCTGTGCTCTGTTCGCCTCCAAGCTGACAGTGCGACGGGAGCTACGCGCTCGCCCGACCGATCAACTGCCTCTCTTTCATCGCCTGACCCCACTCCCTGCACATGGGCATGGGCAAGAGTGTGATCACGTGGCTAAAGATGGGCGTATGATTAGTCCACGAAGCACGTAGCCTCCACCGCGCTGTCAGCTTAGGGTGAACGGAATTATAGGGCCCGATAGTTGCCACGTTTTCCCCGCAGCGGCCGCTTCCGCGCTCGAGCAGAAAGCGGCCCGCCTGCTCCCCTGGACGGCGGCAGAGGCTCCGCCGCGACCGATCGGCCGTCGTGGCCCCTGCCCGTGACGGCCCCCGATGGGGTCGTGAGGCACGGCTCCCCGAACTGTGTCAAGGGAAGACGGCCGATGCGGCCGATCACGAGCGGAGCGTGCGCCGGCGGTTGCGGAGCGTCGTGCTTCGCCAACCAGGAAGAGGGACGCTCGGCCGCTGGACGAAGCCGCCGGCAAATGGTTCGGAGAAAGCTTCGAAACCGTTGCGCGCGCGCCGTCGACCGAAAGCGCCCCCGCGAGATGTACGAAACGGCAACGCGGACGTGTCGGGCGGAATGTATGCATCCTCGGGGATCGGAACACGGCCGAGCGATAAAAACTCTTGCGCGCTTTCCTCAACACGCTCCGGCCGGTGCAGCAGAACGCCGTTCGCCAACTCTGCGTTTGATCATTCACAAATTGGTATATTTGGTGAGGGGTCGATCGAGAGAGAGCTCATCTAAACTGAACCCAGCGATACTAGAAAGCAAAATGACCCGTGTCTTCGAAAGGCTACCGGTGATGTATACACGCGCCTCCAATAAAGTCCCAACTTCCCCACTCTCTCCCCCCCCCTCATCCAAATTGTATCTCGTCAAAAGATCCTGTCATCGAACAAATGAAGAGTTCCAAGGAGTGTTGAGATCCAGGGAGTCATGAGATCCAACGAGTCTTCAGATCCAACGAGTCCTGAGATCCAAAGACTCTTGAGATCACACGAGTCTTTTGCTCGAGGAACAATTGTAGAAATCTCTCTCTCTCTCTCTATAAATATATACACCAACTCATGTTTACAAACAAACCGGAGCGCCCGGAGCGCCCCTAGCGGACGCCACCGGCGCCGCGCATGCGCGATGGGGTGTGGGCAAGAAACTCGCCGTCGCCCATAAACACACCATTGAAATGCGATGTTGTCGGCGTCAGTGTGAGTCCCCCTGCCCTTTTTCGCGTTCGAATTGTTGGTTCTACGTCTTCCTGGCGATGTCTGACTATCTTGAGCGGCGTCAGCGAAATTACCGAGGCTCGTTACACCGCAAAACTTCGCGTGAATAATGTGACATGTGGCGATTCATTCCGCGTAGACGCCACAGAATGTACGCTAAAGCCTGATTCGCATGATGAGATTTCGCTCGGAATTTTCAGTCGCGACGCCGCTCGGGCTGCAAAGCGTGAACCGTAGCTGAGATGGTCGACGTCGATACTGAAAATCGCAAGCAGAATCGGACCAACTGAATTAGGCATAACAAGTCGGTGAGGGTCACTGGTAACAATGATCAATTACATCTCCTTGTATCTACTGTTTTCATCGAGCCTGCTTACCAACCTTCAAATTTAAGTCTTTTGAGGCCTGCACTTACTTCTTATCGCAAGTACCGGGCCAACATTTGGTCTACGGACCGGCGTCGTCTAAGAGAGCAGACGACAAGCAGAAACGTTTGAAAGAGCAGACAACAGTTCGAACAATCAGGCGGCCGTTTGAACTTGAAGACGCACTGAACGTAGTCCGCAGGTGTCGCACAACTTGACGGCTTTCTGGCGTTCATGTTGGAACAAAACAAATAAATCTGATGACCACATCCACAAGTATCCGTGAATTCAACCCAAAGTGCTTCCCGCCCAAGCAATCGTTGTCCGACGGCGTCTGCTTTTCCCCTTTCACGGCACATATCCAGATTCTCGGACGAACCGAGCACGTGAAAACTGACCTTCAAACCTTTCTCGACACTTTTGGTACGGCCCCAGTCGCGGCGTTTTGACGAGAAGGCAGGTTTTTGTCTGGTTCCTTTCAAAACAACGCAGGAATACACGTCTGGCATGGGGACTTCTGCCCACAGCCCCAGACCGGAAGTGCGACCGACGCGCCACCACCGCGCCGTGACGTCACAGAGATGAGTTCGTGTATATATATATATATATATATATATATATATATATATATATATATATATATATATATATATATATATATATATATATATATATATATATATATATATATACAGCTTAGGGCTTTCCAAAGAGTACTGCGTTAACCAGTCAAATCATCATCATCGTTGTTGTCATCATCATCATCATCACGAGGGCATCAGAAGAAACCTTACCCCAACGCCCCGAAATCTATTCATTCGGCTCTGGAGTCTTGAGATCCAGCGAGTCTTGAGATCCAACGAGTCTTAAGATCCAACGAGTCTTGAGATCCAAAGACTCTTGAAATCCAACGAGTCTTTGCTCAAGGAACAACTGTAAAAATATATCTCTCTAAATATATACATATATAAATAACTTAGGCTTTCCGAAAAGTATTGCGTTAACCAGTCAAATCATCATCATTGTTGTTGTCCTCATCATCATCCTCACGAGGGCATCAGAAGAAACCTTACCCCAACGCCCCGAAATCTATTCATTCGGCTCTGTAGTCTTGAGATCCAACGAGTCTTGAGATCCAACGAGTCAATAGATCTTACGCGTCAAGAGATCCATTATGGGTCAAGAGTTCCACTATTGAATTTTTTATAGTTGAATCTCTATTTGGTATCTTGACTCGTTTTACCACTTAACTAAACCCAAGGCTGACGGTCCTGTATAGACGAGCGACAACAACACAGAGCGCAACTTTCAACTCCCCGTCGCCATTCCTCGGACAAGACAGAGCTCGACGCGGTACGCGTGTCCTTAAAGTGTACTCACACGGAGGGCCAATCGAACCAGGTCCGTGGACCGAAGAATTATACCTATCACGTATCACGTTTCGGTGCATGGTCGGTGACGGGGATCAAAGCAGTCCCGGCAGGCGAGGCGGCGGCACAAAACGAGAACGAGGTTCGCGAATGCTACTGCCCCTGTAAGCCAATTAGAGCGCCGGGGCGAAGCGCAAATGACACCTTTCTCGACGGGACGAGTAGACGCCGACGGTCTACCGCCCAACGTTATCACGTGTCTATTCCCAACGCGCTCGGATTGGCTCGGCGATGCCGCAGCTTTAGCCGTTTGCCAGGAATTACGCCGGAGAGGAGACGCGAGCCCTCGTTTGCACGAAAACGGAAGCACTTACTGGAACCACGCTCCTCCTCCAACGCAGCAGGCCGTTTCCCACGGAGCTCGAATCTGCGGAACAGCTCGCTTCCTTCCTTCCCCAGACGCGATGCCGTCCAAAACGAGCGTGTACAGCGTGGCCCGACCGCGGCAGCGCGTTAAAAACACGCTGCCTCGCAGGAGACAGTCGTGCAGCGCGTCGAGCCCACTGATTTCTATTGTAGCATAGCTGGATCGCGGATTGGGAGTCCGTCGGTGGCACCACCTGCGGCCATTGCTTGACACCAGGCAATTAATACGCGTCTGTATGGGAGAAACACACAAAGTAGGAATATTGATGGTCTTAGTCTGTGCTCGAAGGCGAGTATTTTATGACGTGCTGCGATCATTATATCGGGTGTTTGGAGATGAAATAAGTACTTGCCAATCGTTCGAATGCCGATTAAAAGAAAAGTCGTATTTTTCGGACACAATGTGCGAAGAAATGAAAGCGATAGCTGTCTCACGGTCGCGAAATGCTGGTGAAAATGGTGCCGTCACGTACATGAGGACGGGAGGTGCGATGTAGTTAATTCTCATAGCCGTCGTGGTTAGCGTCGTGGATGCCACTGACGACCGCCAGTAGTGCTCGGTGATCCGTGAGGTTGGTGGGTAAGCGCGGTGGAAGTTTCTAGAATCATCTAATATTACGCGTAGCAAATGGATACTGCCAATGGGGGATTTCGCATAACGCGAGTAATGTTTGAAAACAAGTCTTTCAAGCAGACGACACGGAAGATTCTCCTTTCGTCGCGTCGTTACTGGCGGGATGCTTGGGCTCCCTCATTTATATCTCCGCGGCGCGAGGCCGACGGGAAATCCCGACTTCCTGGCCTCGCTCCAAAAACTGGAAAAATGTTTTTTTTTTTTATTTATTTTATTCTTTAAGCGCGTGGCGATGACAATTGATAAGAACGAAAACTCTGCAATGTGTCGCCCGTAAAGCTCTCGCTTTAAAAATTACAATGTGCCAGACCACCACCGACTGTGCCGGCGTCGCAATTGCTTCGGTTGCTAAATAAATGACACGTTAAACAAATGAGCGACACGGTCCCAGTTTTAGTACCTTACTGTAGCTCAAAGCAAAAACATGCACCAGAAGTACTTTCTCTGTACAGGCGCTTGAAACGATGCGAATGTACCCAGTAAAGGACTTCTAACTTATCGTCTGCTAAGCGCTGATGACTTCGACACCACGAACGACTCTACATTGACTTTCGGCAACCCTTGTCTCACTCAACAGTACCACAAAGTTACACCCAACAAAGTCGCAGTTAACCCTCGATCCTCAACCACAAAACATTCATTTAAAAAGGGATAGTTATCTTAACGCTTTTGATATTTACGCCCAGAATATTACCTGATGCATTCCCGAAAAACAGGATGAAAGTTTCATCGCCGAGAACAATCTACTAAGGCACGAAATTGCAGTTTTCCCCGTTTTTCCCACAGAGTTCCCTGCAATGCATGGTTTCAAGCGATGGCTGCAGGTAGTGGCGCTCGCAAGACAATCCTCGATCCGCGATCCTGCCTCTGCATGCAATAGATATCAGTGGTGGACCTCGGCCGAGCCACGTGCGTACGAAACGTCCCACGTGTTGACGGCCGCGTGCTTTCGCTGGCGCCCGGCTCCTCGTGGAGGATAGAAGCTCTAAAAATGGCGGACAACTCTTCGCGGCGAGAAGTTTGGGTATCACCGCCTGGTAGAATTTTTTCACGACCCACAGTGAGGATACTGCAACTACGTCTGCTGGTGCAAGCACGTGCAATGGCAAGCTTCTATGGACTATGAAAATTAAAACATAACCGCGCGGATAACACATGCACTGCTCATAGTGCACTCTAAAAAAAGGGTGTAGTTTTACACCCATTTGTCCCATATAATGCACCTCACAACTTAAGTTTGACGTAGAGCGCACTGCCGTCGAACTGACGGCCCTACAGTGTAACCTAGTAAACAGCTAAAGTACGTATCAAAGACTAGAGAACACACACACACACACACACACACACACACACACACACACACACACACACACACACACACACACACACACACACACACACACACACACTGAGGTTTTGTAGAAGGGCCATGAAAACCCCGATTATTTTTTATATGTTTTATTGTGTTGTACCACTCGGCTATCAAGCCGCTTGTCAAATTTGGTATCGGTTCGACGGAGTGCGCTGTACATCGAACTGAAGTTGCAGGGTGTACCGTGTATTATATGGGACAAGGGGCGTAAGTACTGCACCCCCTATCGCCGAGAGTGTGAGGAAAACATAAGCGCCCCTAGTGAGCTTCTCACCTTGAATAGAGGAGTGGAGAACATCACAGCACGCAACATTCAACACCCCGTCGCCATTCCTCGGACAAGACGGAGCTCGACCGTGGAACGCGTTTCACACTGCACAGACATCGCACGAAAGACGTGGTGTGTTCGCTGCCGATACGATGACAGAATTATTCTGCGGACAGGCCTCAAGCATCTTAGAAGCGAGTATGTGTCGTACGTATATATGTAGGCTTCGGACATGTCTGCAGAGAAATGCCGTATGTCCAGTGCGACAGGGCAGTCATACAAGAAGGAAACACGCCTCAGAAAATGTATACAGACTCTCTTGTAGGATGTATTTTCAGCGTGACATCAAACAGAGCACAGTGCCAGCACTCCGCTGGCGCCATTTTACATCATCTTCGAGGCACTCGGCGTTTTAAATAAATCCGACAGCGTCACGACCCTCACAACTCGAGGGGATGCCACTGCGCGCGATGTATCGTCGTGGAACGCGACGCGACGCAACGCAGTCGACAGCAAATGTCTCAACTATAGCCTTCAGAGAAGTCTCCAAAGAGCAAAAAAACCAGGACGAGTTCTGTAAGCGCACGCATAAACGATGCCCCCGCGCATCATCGTGGGCCTCTGGCGCGACCTCGGCCCACTGCAGTCCGCCGATACCACTTAGAAGAAAAGGCCCGCGCATCACGTCATCGTTTGTGGGTTTCCCGCCCAACAAGCGTCAAACACGCCGAAGTTCGACGAGAGACGCCGCAAAGCGGCAGACGCGTC
The DNA here is from genome assembly GCA_037355805.1 of Ixodes ricinus. NCBI lineage: Eukaryota > Metazoa > Arthropoda > Arachnida > Ixodida > Ixodidae > Ixodes > Ixodes ricinus. The sequence continues at coordinate 117,428 of JAZHYW010026756.1, forward strand.
CGTCTTGGCGTCGCCACGTGCGAGCATCGCGCTCGTTGTGAGACGCTGCAAGACGATGGATGGATGGATGTGGCTGAACCAGACTTGTGCTCGCTACTTGAAGAATGTAATGGATTACAATTACAAATTACCTAGCCTCGAATGTAATGGACTACCGTTACAAATTACTCTCGCTGAAAAGTAACGAATTACTTTACTCGTTACGTTACAAATTACTTTCACGTTACTTTTTTCGTACACTTATCAAGGAAACAATAGAAACAATTATGATATTTTTCGAAAATGTTCTGCAACACTGCTTTTTTTTTTCTCATACGCCCGTATTATGGCAGTCCTTGTAAAAATAAAATATTGTATTTAAGAGAAAGGGTGTAGGTGCAGTCCGTTCACCTCTAAGCTGACAAGGCACCGAAAGATGCAACCAGACCCGCCATCCCGCTAGCTTACGGCCTCTGGAAATGATCCCAGGAATTGTGGAGACAAAGCTAGCGGTGCGCATGCTCAATAGCAGCGTCTACCCTCACTACGAGGTTTTGGAGCTAAAGAAGCGATCTACGAAAGCTCCCTCTTGACTCGAATGTTTCGCCTGTTATTCACAGGAGAAGAAAAACTTGGTTCTAACGTTACAATATACCAGGGGTGGCCAGGCTGACCCGGCCTGAGAGCCGCAAACGAAACCACGAAACTTCTAAGAGCCGCGGGGAGGGGGGGGGGGGGCAAATTTAAATTTCGTTCAGAGTCTGACTGTACGTATGAGTGCACAAGGCTGTACGACAGTACTTATGGGGGTACAAGGCTGTCAAACCGCGAGCCGTACTTTACTATGCCTGAAATCCCTTCTTTTTTTCCTGGGGAAACGCAGAAAGAGGCGGGGGGGGGGGGGGGGTCCCCTTACGAGGGATCCGCGAGCCGCGGTTTGGCCACACCTGCAATATACTATAGCCACTGCACAATCAGGAGTCCCAGCTTACCTTCATGTGTTTCCGTAGATTAGAGTTTGTTGTTCTTGCTGATGACAATGCGCTTTTTTTTCGGCAAGCAAAGAATGCATTGGAACTCTTCCATGCATTCTTCTCCTCAATCCCCTCAATTTCGAACATCTCATTAAGAGATGGCCATGGAGACGACGGACACTCCATGACCGAAAACTCGACCAGCCAGAGAAAAAGTGGCGGTTACGGGTTATCGATCGTTCGTCGGTTCTCACTTTCGTACCAATATTTGTGGAGGCCAGCGGAGAGGTTGGGGGAGGGGAGGGAATAGAGAGCGAGAGAACCGGTGGCCATCGGTCCCGAAAAACAATAGAGGATCACAGTACTTTTACGCGTTCTCTCTCTCTCTCTGTTTCTATCAGCGCTCCTTAGACAGCCTAACTCGACCCCCCCCCCTCCTTCATGTCGACAGTTGACTGTAAAGTGAGGAGTGGACTCGAGCACCATGCTAATGGTGAATTCCGCTCGCAGATCTCGAGCGCTCCAAAAGCGCTCCATTTTGAGCGCGCATATTCCGCTCGCAGATCTGGCTCGACTTGGTCATCTTTCGCTCGTAGATCTCTGGCAGCTACCGCCCCGTGGAGCGCCTCCAACCCCGCCAAACTTGATCTGCGGGATTCCAGAGATCTACCCGGAACTTGACAGAGCGCCACAGAGCGCGCTACGTCATTCCCCTCCCAGGACGGTGGCGCATGCGCAACGCGGCGTTGCCGGCGACCGGCCGCGCTTCTGGCGCTTCCTCGCCGTCGACGAAGGGATGGGGGACGGTGCCGAGTCGGTCGAGATGGGTCTTCTTGGATGCATCGGTTGTTTACGCGGGATTGTGACGGCTCGGACGCTTCTACCTCGCGTTGAAAGCCGGGACAGGAGCGTGACAAAACGGAAGCGCTGACATATGTGATCGTGAGAGGAAGAACGAGAAAAAGAACGGCAGAAAATCGGAAGGAGGCCGACGCAAGGTTAGGCCTGTTCATTTTGCCGCCACTGATTGTTTACTTTTTTAAGCTGCATGCCGCCGACGTTTTCTCGCGGAATAAAGCAAGAACAGATTATGCAACAACTGTGCCAGTGATGGTTTGTTACCTCTGTGTTTATTAAAGTCGTACCAGCAATTTGAACTCCACCGATGGCAATCGCCGTGCGTGCCCCGCCGCTTCGAGGCGGCCGAAAGGTATGTGTCGGTGCCGAATGCGGACGTCTTCCTCGTTATTTGTGACATGGGCTCCGTGGAGTGGATATTTTCGCCCGTCCTGTGTCGTGTGGTATTTCTGCAGCTAAGCAATGACAGTTGTCACTGGTCGTCGGAAAGATCAGTCGGCTAAGCTGTTGGGGGCTCGTCAAGTTCGAGCAGCGGCCATCTTGAACGGCCGAGGGGGAGCAGTGGGAGCGGGGGAGGGGTCGCTCCAAAAAGGCGAGTTCATCTTCCGCTCGTCGATTCGGAGTGTGTCCCACGGAGCGGAATTTTGCCTCCCTCGCGGATTTTAGAAAGCGCTCCGGATCTACGAGTGGAATTCACCATAAGACAAGTAAACCAAATGAAGCATCGTCCGTACCCCCGAAGACGATGCTCTCAGCCTCGCGTCGGCCGCAGCTATGCTTCAAGAGCGTGCTAGAATACGGTAGCGCACTTCATAGACAAAGAGAATTCGACCACTCGCGACGAGTCTACATCGTCTGTTACGCGAGTGGCGAACCCGGGAATCGAGGGGGTACGAACTCGCGTTTGATGTCTGAGCAGGTGGCGGGAGACGTCGAAGAAGTTGGAAAGGGTGAAACGGTGGAAAAGACAAAAAAACAAACGCCAAGAGTTTTCTCCTGGAGAAAAAAAGACACGATGGAAGGCGACGGAGAGCCTACTCGGCGTTGTCTTACTTCATCGTTGTCTTTCGCATATTTGTATACACGCCTTGCCCGTTTTTCTAGTGGTTCTAGTGACCGGTCATACAAAAATCGTGTTTTTTTCGGAAATTCTTTTTTTCCTGATGTTTTCTATTTTGTTGAAACTTGCTCTCTTTAAGCTGCTGGATATTCTAATCCAGAGCCGTATATGCAGAGAGTTTGGCCATTCGTTGGGAAGTATAGGAGACAAATGAGGAAGCGCCATTGGCCGAAAGCGGACTGGGCGTGTTCCAGGGCGTCTTCAGAAATTCGGAATGTGACCAACCAGAAGCCGGAAATAATACCCTGGCAGTGGTCGCGAGAGACAAAGCCGATAACTGCATTGGAGTAACTTTCGGTGACTGAAAATATGGTACACGTGATGTTTCAATCACGCTCATCCAAAATGATGGTCGAAGCAACGTTATTAGAACAACTCAGTTCTGGAACTCCGCGCCGGAGGGGGTCCCTTGGCGTGGCGCCTGTTAGAGGGCGCGCGCTCCGCATTAATACTCGCTATCATCATCATTGACGGCGCGGTTCTGGCCTTTCTTACGGATAACAGCAGCAGACAACTTTCAAATTGTTTCTGCTGCTGTTGGTAGTCACATTTTTACTTTTTACTGGCGAAAGGACAAAAACTAACCCAAAACCATGCTGAACCTCGTACCTCAAAAGCAGCCGTGGAGCAGTAGCAGACGAAAACGCGTGGATTAATGCGCCGGCAGCGCCACCTAGCCGCAAAAAATCGAAGAGTGCAACTAGCGGAACGATCGACATAATCTGTACGCCAAGCGCCGAGGGCCGGGAATCTGCCGTCTGAGTGGTCACGCCCTGACCGAGCAAAACAGAGTTTAGCGGCGCATTCGTTTCTTACATATCTTTCTGCATGATCATGATCAAAACAACACGTGCACCCTATTTTCAACCACAAAGAGTTACTACACTTCACTCTGACGCGCTTATTAAAACCATATACTGTTTCTGTTTCTGTTTCTCGCTACCACCGCTAGGGGATTCTTTTCGGCTTCTGGTTGGTCAAGAGAGCATGCAAAACCCTCTTTCCGAGTCTGCCGCACGCCGCACGCCCTGGCTCTGCCCGCGCCTCCCATTGACCAAACTCTCTGTATACACGGCTCTGTTCTAATCGTATTGCTCCAGTTACTGTACTATGGTCATATTTTTTTTTAAGTAACGAGTAACTAAAGTAATCCCTTACCATGCAATTACAAAATTACTTGAAAAAGTAACTAATTAGAAGTAATTCGTTACTTGTAACGGATTACTTGCTAAGCCTGGGCTCAACCGTTTGAATCGGGCGGCAACTTGCGCCACCTAGCCAGTTTTTTTCTCTCTCTTTTTCTTAACGTTTATGTAACATAGAGCTATATGCAAGACGCAAGACAAGCTGCAAGACGGTGTGATGCCGACACGACCTAGGCGGCGATGCCTGGGTTCACTAATGATGATGACGTTTGGGAAGGGGGGGGGGAGAGGAGGCTAAGGCCTTAGGTGATATTGGTCGGACCGACGAGGCTGCATACGAATCGCCGTGCGAAGGGTGGCAGCTGCTCCGACGGCCAGAACAGGACGGAGGAAAAGGGCTTCCCGATAGACTCCCCACCATCGACGGCTCCTTGGCCGCTTGGAAACGGGTCCGAGAGCTTCGCCGCGCAATTTATTCGCACGCAAAGCGGACGTGCCCGGTGTATCTGCTTCCCAGGGGGAAGCATTTCTGTGGCCTCGAAGCTCGAGCATCTGTCTTGTCTAAACGGCCGAGGTGCGCTGCGCAATCGCGGCCAGAACACGCGGCTGTTTCTCGGCGAATAGATCGTCTCGGCGGCACTCGTTGCATTTGCGCGCATTTTATTTCTACATCCGTGAGATTTGAAGGAACCTATACTGAAATTAAGTGTGGACCCATTCCCTGCGCTTTATTTTTCGAGAGGAGAACATAAAAGTTCTTCAGTATCCTTGCTCACTCTGACATGGCAGTTTTTAACCCACGTGTTAAAAGATGGGAACCGGTTGAAAGACAACCGTTCAGAAGACCGTTTCACAATAAGCAAATGTGCGAGAAAAAAAAAAGGTGAAATTTTTAGTTTTGTGCGGCAAAAAGCCCGTAGTAGACGCAGCGCGCATTTCAGTTCCCATTCAGGATTTTTGTTGTTATTTTCCAGCACGGGCGTTGTTGCAATCGCATAAAGACGGAAATCGACGCACATGGTGTGACCGGACAAAGATCGCGCACCATATGAAAGGGGCTTCGCAGCTGCGCGTTTCAGCGCGTTCTCCCCGTTTTTCTTCCGAACGCATCCATCGGTTCTCCGCAGCCCAGAGGGGCTTGGGAACGTACAGAGATCCAGCAGCCGTGCTCCGAGCGAACAACGCCCCAGCTTCCGCTCAGCCTCGCCGTTCACGCACGGTCCCGCCCCGAGCCGCCGCCGCCGCCGTGCGCCAGCTGCCGCAAAGCACACCATCCCCGGAGCGGCGGCTCGAGCGAGAACGGCAGAGCCAACAAACCGACGCTGTCTGGAACCGGGAAGCAGCGAGTCAGCTGCTCAATCCCGACCGAGGGACTATGCGGGCAGAAAGTGAGGGAGAGGAGGGGACGAGAGCACGAGGGGGCGTCAGAGCAACAAGCTCTGGTTGGAATGATCGGGTAGATGCAAATAGATCTGCCATTTCTTCACTGCACTGTTCGGGTGGGCTCGAACGCGAACGCCAAGCGCCGGATTCCGGAGTACCGCCTTCTAAAGCGTTCGACGAGTGCAGTGGAGACAACGGTAGTGACAGCTAGCTTTGTGTCTGGCCACTACTCCTTCCAACCAGAACATAGGCCTGTTTTTTACGCCTAGGGGAACTTCTGAAAGGAAGCAATGCGACGCAGAACGGACGCGCGATCTTGAAATATCCGATTTGTTTCGCCATGGGCGTGCTGCTCAATTCCCGAGCGGTACAGGTCTAGGCCCAAGGGGGTGCAAGCGGGTTCCGCGGTCGCACTCGAGAAAGACCCCGAGTCGCGTTGGGTTGGTACTTCCGCAAGACGCCCTTTCTTCATCATGCGGGTACCGTGTTGAACGAAAGACAGTTCCGGACGGCCCTCGGCAAGAGCCGAGAAAGACCAAGACTAGGCGCTGATATATATAGGCATTTATATATATATATTATTTTTAAATATATTTTGGGGATGTACTTGATCGAGCAATGAAGGGCAGATGGTACGCCTCAGCAAAAAAAGGACTGAAAGGTGGTACAAGTTCCTCTGGCAAAGCTTTGTGCTCTCTCTACCCAGAAGAGCGAACGCTGGAGAGGAGTGGAGGAGAGACTCGCCTCCTCTCCGGCGTTCGCTCTGCTAAAGTGCAAAGAGTGGATGACTTTGCAGGAACAGCTCGTCCTTCTTTCCTTACTAACCCGCATCAGGGCGCAGACCATTTGGAGACCCTTCGAGGTCCAGCCGAAATCTCAGTTACCCCTCTCCACTCCGCCTGATTGCGGTCACTCGGGCCGGTATTCGGAGCATCTCTACGTGCTTGGGCTGGGGGAAGAAGTCCAGTGGGTGCGTCCAAGACGGGTGCCCTCGCTGCGTGCGACCAAAACCGAGTGGTTCGAGACGTATACGCTCCTCGCCTAGGGTCGAAACACGGTTGGCGTCAAGCCCCGATCATGCTTCTATGCGGAGAGCAAGTTCGTCTTCTTCTTTTGCAAGGACCGTGATGACGTCAGAAAGACGCCGAGCTCTGATTGGCTCTGATTGAAGGATAGTAAGTAGACCTCAAGTCAAGCTGCTTTGAGGCTACCCATTATTCTTTATTCACTATTCTTCAATGAAGATTATCTACCCACTAATCTTCATTCAGAACCAATCAGAGCTCGGTGTTCTGACGTCACTACAACCCTTACCAAAAAAAAAAGCAGGCGAACTGTGCGTTTTGCATATATATCGCACAAAAGACATTCTGCAGACGTTTTTTAAGGCGTGTTTCTTCCTTGCATGCCGGCACTGTCACATTGGCCATATAAAAAAACAATCCCTATTGGCAGACATGTTTGAAGAAAACGTGCTTCAAACATGCGTGACGCGTGTCGGCAGATACTTCCGTTATCATGTCTGCAACGAAGTAGTTTGTACGATGTATGTGCAGCAGTGTGACGGTGCCTCCGGAGGATTCGGGCAATAAGCGACCGGTCCGCCAGGCGCGAGGCAAACACGCGAGGAACCGGACGGAGTCTCGCAATACGGACCGGCCACGCCCACGTGACCCAGCCAAATGCGCTCGTTTTGCGATCCACGCCTGAAGAGCGGCGGAATGGTCCGCGGGGCGCGGTGTGTACGCAGGCAGCACTTCCGGGTTCGCCCCGGCGTCGTCTTCGGGAGAGCCCTGGGTTGCGCCGCCACTCAACGCGGACAACGACGGAATGGGGAGTTTTTCTTTCCGACTTGTCGCTCGCGTTGACCAGGCTCATACGCGTTTTATGATTGGTGCGGTTCTAGTTCGGGAACCACGCGCCCATACTTCCGTCGGTATACGAGTACCGCGTTGCGGCGTTCCAAACTGTGGCTCGTCTCCGTGCAACGCAGGCCAGTCGCACATGGCCGCTCGATCCCCTCCTTTCCCGCTCGGGAGAGGGAGAAGATCGAGGGGCCGTGGTAGTACGGTTCCGGCTTTAGAATGATTTTTAAAAAGACAGCTTTGTATGGGGTGGTCGCACCATAGGAGGGAGACTTTGAGGGAGGGAGACGGGAGCGCACCTTTTACACTCCCCCTCCCTCCTAAGATGCGACCAATACGAGCGAGCCCCATCAATCCCATCGAGTGATGTCCCCCTTTCATTACCATTCACGGAATGTCTAAGGAAGGCTTTTTGTTCCCGGCTCTATTCGTACCGTAAAATTTTGAGGTAGATTATTTTTTGAGCAGCGTGCACTGACCGATAGTACCGAAGGTGAACCGAGAGTGTTCGAGCTAGTGAAAGATCGCTCCACTCAAAACGTGCTTTTTTGCTTTCCGAGTATTTCTTATATAAACTTTACGAACGAATCAGCCGACGAAAACTGTATCGTAAGGTCAAAATTCTCCCGACGTTTTGGTGCGGGATAGGTTGAGATAGCTGAGAAACTCTCCTGAATATCTGCTAACTCCACGCAGGTTCGATCATCGCGCTTGATGTTCGAAAAAAGGGTAGCTCTCAGCAACGGTCGACGAATGGAGCGCTATCGCGGTGTCGCTCAAAGCTGCGTAATATTACGACAATACACTGAGCCACCGACGTAGTCGGCCAGACTGTGGAAACGTCCGAATTTCGCCAAGTTATCAACGGCCAAGCTGGTGTCAACCTCCCGAATTTAGTTCCCTCACCGCAGAGGGAGGATATAATGCCCTCTGTAGTCGTTGCAGAATAAACTAAATAAGTAATGAAATAAATATGGCTAGTTAATAAATGGCTGCCAGACCCAAGTCCTGGAACCCGGTAAGGCACATGCACGAATACGCGCCACTAGCACCGGGGGACGGCGTCCCCTAACTCTACGAAACCGTGAATTTTACGGTGATCCGTTGAAGTACGGTTCATTTATCGTAATCCTTTTTCCACGTGTCGCTTTCTTCGGCATAGTTTTGAGGCAGACCCACCACTGTCGCCGAGCAGCAAGCTACACATTAGCCCTCTTGATCCCGAATCGACGACAAGAGTAAGCAGGCAAGCGGAGGATGTCGTGGCAGCTTCGCGGGGGCCCGTCAGCTCGGTCGCCAACCCCGGACATTTGGGGCAGTTTTAACGAGATGTCGCAAAACCGCGAGTACTCAAGTTCGACACTGTTCGATCTTTTTTTTTTTTTTCGAACTGTCAATTTGAAGTTTGACAGATTCGACGGAAGCTCGACTATTATGAGCATGCGCATAAATTAGAAACGAGCTTGAGCCACCTGGCTGTACGGCCAAACATGTATTACACGTTACTGAACCAAAGTATCTAAAAACCGTTACTCGTTACTGGCCCAACTGGAACAAAGCACGTTATACTCGATACTGCGATTCAAAAAGTACGCGTTATCTCAGCATGAAAAAAAGAAAAAAACACACGTTATTTTTTCGTTATTTAAAACATGTCGTTGTTATGTAGCCGCTCCTAATATATGTCGTTACGGAATGACTCTGGCTATACTGACATACCTTGGGCACATCTTTTTATCGTCTATCTAGCGTCTTTTCGTCGTGCAAAGTACTGGCGCGAGCTGGGGTGGTAACTAGGCTGGGTACTTGTGTTGCACACGTTCGCCCCCAGAAGTAACTAAAGGACGTTACTGGTTCCTTCATCAAAGAGTAAAGAAAATGTACGTTACTCGTTCATTCTATTAAAAAAGGTAACTAGGTCGTTTCTTCGTTACCGAAAAAAGTAGTAAGCTATAAGTAACGCCTCACATACAAGTCTGGGTGCAGCATTTGAACGAACTAACAAACCAAATCAAAATCAATGAAAATTTATACGTTCCTTTTCATATTGTGCTAACACTGCTAACTATTCGCTAAAATTTAAGACAAACTTATTTCGTAAACCTTTTTTTTGTTGTTGTTTTGTTCTTAGACATTTACAGCATTTGCGTGCACGTCGGACCACGCTGTCTACTAAGGCCTGTCCACACACGACACTTCAGAAATCGTGAGACGACGCAACTCCGAAATAAGTCGTACGGCGGTCCGCTTCCGCTTTTTTTTTCTTCTTTTTTCCCGGATAAAGGTTGTTTTTTTTCGTAAGTTTGCTTTTGTTTTTTGCTGAGGCCTTGAGCATGTTCATCACTTGGGTTTGGACAGCCACTCAGAGGCTCTGTTGGCTGTCGGTCAATCGCTCAAGGCCTCCGCGGCTCTTCAACTCCCGAAAATGGGAAAAGGCAGGGCTATGTTCGAAATCTTGCCCAAATAGATCCGAGATGCTCCGGCAAGTCATGTCACGTGATAACGCAGATAGCGCGACCCTGGACGCGGGCAAATTTTCGAACGCGAAGATGCGAAACCCTTGCCCTGGAGTAAGAGCGAGTACATTTTGGAACACGTCCAAGGATACGAGGGCCCGGCAGAACAGATGGACAGCATTGGCAGGTGGCGTGTGACGTCAGGTCTGAAGAGCACCGAGGTCACCGAAAACCGGAGGAAGCGAGGAGGTAAGTCGTTATGTTCGCTCGGTGGTGTTCAAACAGACAGACTGCCAAACCTCAACCGCTTCAAATTCCACGACCTTTGACGGAGTCGTGTCGCGTCACGATTTCTCAAGTGTCTTGTTTGGACAGCCCTTAAGACGTCGAACTTCGCTCAAATTTGGCAAAACTTGGAAGGTTTGCCAAAACCCGTGGAACTCTAGGTTCGACAAACGTTGGCGGCATTCCTAGCGGACAGCGTGTCTCCAGTTTTCCCAGCGCGGCGGTGGAGCGTGGGCCGCCGACGCTTTCCCAGCTGGTGGACCGTGACTGTCCTCGCAGAGGGGTTCTCGCTCCCTGCGACCGGGCTCGGCTATGCTCGGCCGGGAGACGACGCGGGCGGCGGTGAAGCGTGCCGCTTCGGTGAGGGTCGGTCGCGGATGTCGGCGGACGCCCGCCCTCCGCCGCTCTGGTCACACGTCTTCGATTGACGCAATGGGCTCGGAGGAGAAGGGCCCGCCATCGCGGCCCCCTGTGTTGGATCATCGGTACGCCACCGTCCTGCAGCATTCAAGCTCGACTGGCCCCTCCGTCGACGTATATAGGCTCTAAATACGATAAGAGTATGGACACTTCACTTCCGGTTGTTTTGTGGTCGCCGCCATTGTTTGGCATAGTGAAGAGCGCCGGTCAGCAAAATGGCGGTGCCCGACCCATTCTGTGATAGTTACGATTCTAAAATGAGGCTTGACGAACCTTAGTTACGGTGTTGGGAAGCGCAGGTGATAGCGCATTGCTCTGTCGCGGACAGTTCTGTCGATTCCGGATAACGAAAAGGCGTCTCCTGCAGGCGATCTTAGACAAAGCTTCAGATAACTGGCAACAATGATTTTGAGCGACAAGATTGTTGAAGTATCGTCACTCGGAAGCCTTTCGCTTATTGAGTGGTTTGCGCTCAGATGGAACAAACAGGGTCTCCGGAGGGTGCGGCCATCATTGGGAGAACGTGTGTCCAGCGGAATACCACCGGAAGACAACGATGTAACCACGTGTTTTCGAAAAACTTCGCGGCTGACGGCTTGGAGCGGATACCTTCAGAGGCCCGCAAAGGCCTCCCGCCGGATATGAACTAAACCATGACGAACCGCCAGGCGCTTCAACCACCATACGTGCGAAACTTCGTCATGTATACGTCAATTTTGTTTCTACCCCATGCGCGCAGTCGAATGATTTTCGGGGGACGTCCAGTGCTCTATTCGTAGGGGGAAGAGTGACTCGGAAGTTTGGTCCCCTGTCATCATTGATGACAGAGTAAAACTGTTTCTACTAGTCAGATGTATTATAAACGAAGAAAATAACACCATGAGCAATTCGAAGAATACTACGCCGGGAGTCAGCCATTGAACTAACGTTGACACTGTACCGTGTACTCATTGTCAAGGAAGTACTTTTACTTAACCCCCTTATGGGGATTGGGAAATTTCAATACAAAGCCCTCGATACATCATAATGCACTCAGCTTCTGTAGCCATCTTCGCCAAATAGGTTCTCAGCGGACGGCTCGCGAAAAAGCGAATAACGTGCATGCAAAGGAGAGGGCGTTTTGTCACGCAACCACTCGGTGAATCATTACTTGCTGACAACACGGCCGTGAGGCTATTCGTCGAGCACATCGGTCACCCGGAAACCAGGCGTCCCCCTCCTCCCCCGCCCATTTTCGAACCAAAAGGCGACAGCTTCTTCGATCGAGCAGAAATTGCTCCCACGACGAAGTCACGCTGCGCATCTTGCAGCACGCGGCTTTGCAAACGACACCACACAATTCTCTATACCTTTTTCATTTATTCTCGTCCCCAGCCACTTGGTAGACGTATCCGGTATGGGTGACAACAAAAAAAAAAAGGTAATAAAACGTTTTAACTTGAAAATAGCAAAAAACGTAGAGGTGAGGCAAAACGAGAATGGCTGACGGTTACGCTTATATCCTGAATGCCTTCTGTTGGCATAACGACGGCAAAACAATGTTTTCGCCCACACTGGAAGTGACGACATTCAAGATGGCGGCGCCCTTGTGTGGAGAAGGTTATATAGACCCTCTTCTTTGCAAACACCACCAGGCGGTTCTCTAGTCCTTGACGTCCAACAAACTTCCAATTCACAAAAAAAAAGTAGCGAAGTTTATTTTAAAGGGATGCTGAACCGAAATTAGGATTTCGCAAAATAAGGCCGCAGAAGCGTTGAACGGGACGCTTATAAACTCCAAAACATCACTCATACAACAATATCTCAAACGGATGGCCGTACTTTTGGAAAAGAAGGGCGCGATCAAGCGAGGGCTATGACTTCATCATCCTCCCGGAACACTTGAGAATGAGGGGAAGCGGCCTCGCTTCTCTCCTCCTCGCTTCGGTTCGCCAACTCGACGAGACGAAGCGGGGAGGAGAGGGAATGGGAATCGTGACGTGACTTGTCTCGTCGGCCTCGTCGGCCGTGTTCAATCGCGCACTGTTCCAAAAATACGGCAATCCGTTAGAAATATCGCTGTATGAGTGATGTTTTTTTTTTTAAGTTTTGCAGCGTCCCACCTATCCGTCCAGCCTTGTTTTGTGAGCTCGAAATTCCGGTTCAGTATCCCTTTATCACCACTGCTTGAAACGTCGATAAAACTTTCAACCATCTATTCTCCTGGCGAACACCAAAGAAACCCAAGAAGCGCGAGATCTGTTAAAATTTTCCGAATATTCTCGTCCAACTTGTCTCCTCCAAGACGCTGATCGTACAGCCGAAGGCCCTCGCTGAATCTCCAACTTTGTTGTCCGTGTAGCATTTATGCTTTCTAGCACTGGTGGCATAAGCAAGCTCGACAGGCTTGCAAAAACGGAGCGACCGGAAGTCGCGTGGGACGCAAGCATCGGTACGTTCATACAAACAACAGAAAAAGACGCGTCCACCACAGCTGCGTGCCTACACCATGCCAAAATAATTGGCCAATGTAACGAAGGCCGACTGAACTATGCTGCTCGGACACAAGTATACGATGGAACGTGCAGCTATGCGTGGCTTGCTCTCACCGACGCATTTGAGCATTCCGAGAATGACGAGATTGCTATAATCACAGACTCGAAAAGTCCTTATACAAAAAAAAAAAGAAGAAAAACCCTAGAGAAGTCAACGCTCTTTTGAGAAATGCGTCCCTCATCTTGTACACATATATGGCCAAGCAAAGACCTACTTTTGATACTTCCCCATCGCCCGTTGGAATGCGCGGGAAAAAGAAAGCGGATTCTCTGGCAAAATTCTTTACGAGGAAGCGCCGCCAAACAATAAAGACACACCCTTACAACAATGCACGCTCGAACTATCATTCGAAGCGAGGCGGGAACCAATTACCCCCAGCCTTAAAACGGTTTCTGCATCACCATGTTCGTCACTCTTTCACGAACACTCACGAAACAGCGAAGACGTTTGCAAGCAGCCGCGCTTCGTGAGTTAGTCTGGCCACCGTGGATGGAAAACGCTTTGTCTGGGCGCCAGTCTGGAAACCGTGGGTACGCCTCAGCAATGCTTGACAATCAGACGATCTATACCCGAACCAGAAGCAAGATGGCCGCTCCCACAGGCCGTACTTGGAGACGTCTACACGTCGAGCAAGCGTTCCAAAATACGTCTTTGGCGCGTTGGAACGCAAGGAACGGCATGCACGCCAATCAAAGGGCGACATAGGGCGTTCAGGGAACGCGCGCGATTACGTGCGCATGGCAATCGCGAACTGTCATTGGTTGATGTCGGGGAGGGGGAAGGGGGATCAAAAGACCGTGGACGGATTTGGAGTGTAAACAAACACACGAGGTGCGCAATGAAGACCAACTTGCACGCCATATAGTCACTGACAGTCTAAGGAAACGCGGGGTGTGTAGTGCCGGGCATCTCATTATGGCTGCGCAGCCAATCATGAAGCAAGGCGGCGTGAACACATCATAAGCCACACTCCGCCTTTCTCAAACAGTCAGTGACTACTGTGCATAGCTCATTACAGTTGGTTGCTCAAACACTTCCGGTCACCTGCAACCACACATATCCAACCTGCAGCACAGTCACTAGATTCTCGCGTTCTTGGTGACGGCGACCATTTTCGAAATGGTGCCGATGCGTCGGCAACGGAAAATCCCTCCAACTTCTTTTTCTTTATTGCCGGATAACAGGCTGATCCGAGGAAAAAATCGCCAATAAAGGGAATCGCAGAAACAACATCAGCACTAAAAGGACACTCAAAGTCTCCTTTCCTTAAACAAAACCACGAGCGACGACTTCAGGCCCTCATTCTCGATTTCTTCGAGGCTACGTGCCGCCTCTCCTCGTGACAAGAGTGCCACTGAGAGGTGTCAGCACCGCTCACTAATCTAGCCAAAAGGGAGCAGTTATCCTATCAATACTGCGTGGTGCACGTTAAAGGCCCCAGGTTAGTGGTTGTACCGCACTGGCTAAATTACTCATCTACAGCTGAGACACCAGACGCCAACTGAGGCAGACTGACTTCCGGCTGTATAAACATACACACAACAATTTGCAGTTATCCGATACGCACACACGATAGCTAGCGGAGGTTTTTGGCGCATTTATTTGAAATGCCTTTTGTCTGATACTGTAGAAGGGTATGCAAATCCGTCCACTTCTGATACTATAGTCTCAAATGTGATGGATCTTTGACCTCGGGTAATGGCAACACGTACAGTTCCCTCACAGGGTGCCGGACGCAGCCCCTGGGGTAGCCTACGGCGCTTGCCAGTAACCTTGAGAGCCAAGTCCCGGTGCGAACGAAGGACCAGCCGCTATACTGTCGCTGCTGCCACCGAGCGCAGCCTCGAGAGCATGGGATCGCGTTTATCCTTATAGGGAGTATTCACTGGACGCCATATTGGTGGGCGATGTTTAGGGCGCACGCTCGGAACGAGCTCACGTTAATAGGCTGCTAAGACGGGCAATCTTGGTGGTGCGGAATGCACGTGGCGAAAGAACTGTGGAAGCACGCCGTCAGCACGCGCTCAGCAGTCGCGCACACAGCTATGGACGCCAGTGAATACTCCCTATATGCGCGCTCGACACGCGTGGGGCTGCCCAACCAGCAGAACTGGGCACTAGAGCACCCGAACATCTAAAACCCCGTAAAATTTTCGTTTTTTTTTTTTATCATTTTGCTGGCAGTCACATTCAGTAAATAGAGAGAGAACAATCCCGAATTCCACAATCTTATGGAATGTGCGAAGTTGCAAGTGGGTTGGCTATTTACCTCGGGCATCGATCCCGCGCGCGAAGTTTTCGAAAGCGCTTCTCCGCGCAAGCGCGCTCTCCAGCGCACCGGCGCTAAACACAACGCAGCAGAGAACACGCGATGGCAACAGGTATTTGAACGACATGTCAGTGAAGTTAATTTCTCGCTGTGTGTTCTTGTATTTCTAACTAGTAACTAAAACTCCAACACGCTCGTCGCAACCAACAGCTGCTTCTTTCTGTCCCACACTCGATCTAGGAATAACCGGCCGAACCTTGGTTCAACAGCCTCAGGCCGCGCAGAGAAGGAACAAAAGGCACCGCGGGTTGTTTTTACGTCCCCTCCGCCTTCGTGTGTACGCGATGCCCCGGTTGTCTACGAGCCTGCCCAAATGACCACTCGTCTTCACTCCCTTTTCGATGTCGGGGTTTGAACGGACCGCAGACACGAGCACCGGCGGGGAGCGTCGGGTCAACTGGTCTTGTGCGGTTCACACGTCGCGCTCCGTCCGCCGGTAGGCCAGTGGCCCGTCGGCGGGCGGCGTTTCACATCCGGCGAGACGTTCGCTGGCGCACAAAGAGCCACTCACCGAGAACTGGGAAGGCCGCATCTCAGACGCCACCGTTCAATCCATCGGCTTTGCAGGGGCACAGCACGGCCCAACTCCGAGGGAGGGGATCAAGCGCCGCGAGCAGCGACGTTTCGGACGACGACACCGCACAAGGCCGCGCACACAACAACGGAGGACGCCACCGACGCTCGCAGCACCACTGGCCGGGCCTTCTCTCTTCGCCTGGGCCGCCCGCTTCTGTGGCTGTCTGCGGAGGCCGCCGTCGACTCACCTGGTAGCCAGGTAAAAGCCGGTCGGGGCGGCAGGCAAATGAACCGACGCGCTGCATAACGCGCTAGCTGCTCCTAGCGGCATCTAGTGTGGGGAGCTGGAACTAGCGGCGGCGGCGACTGCCCGTGGGCTTGTAGCGGTCAGTAGTGTACGTGGGGGTTTAATAAGAATCGTTATCTGGGGCGGGCAATATTCATCTATGGGAAGGGCTACAAGGGGTTGTGAGTGCGTGCGTACGTGTGTATGTCTGTGTTGTGTGTGTGCTATTTTTTTAGGGGGGGGGGGGCGTGTGAACTTGCTCTCGGGGTGTGTAAAAGGTAGTGTGTGTGTGTGTGGTGGGGGGGGGGGGGGGTACAAATGACTGCTTGTAGATGACGAGTTAGAAGCGCGTTACTCGCATTTTGTTACTTTTTGGGGGGTTACGAAGTAACGACTAAGTTGCCTTTCGAGAACACGGTCAAGTAATGTGCTTGCGTGATTTCTGTCGTTACTCTTTTCTTTGAAGGCTAGTACACACACTTGCGTGAGTGTGACCGAATGCGACTGCAACGTCAATCCTTTTACGGATTGCTATGGCAAGAGGTTTTTAAGTCGCTTACAACCGTCATTGCGGCTGCGCACTCAGTCGGACTCGACGCAAGCGTGTGAATCGCCCTCGAGGATGTGCACAGCGCGCCCTTAAGTTCACTTTGGCCGAACTCGCGCAGTGACTCTGAGTCAAAGCCCAGATGGACAATAGAAAGAAGAATGCAGAAAGAACGCCTATTGCTGAGTACCTCATTCCGAAACAATCTACCATCGAAATCATTCAGCAGAAAAAAGAAAGAAAAAAATACGAAAACATTTCACTTCTGGATGCGTTGCTGCCGCCATTCGAACGAGGTTGCTACAAGGCATGAGCAGTGGGCGTGGCACTGAGAAAGTTCCTCGGTGCACGGCGACGGGAGGCAGCGGTCAAGAGATGGTGAACTCGTGCCCTGCAGGCAAGTCTCGGTCAAATCACTGCACAGAGCGCTCGAAGGTTGTTCTTCCTTTCTCGTTCCAGTCCCTGGTATCGCCGATCGTCGATTATTTTTTGGGGTCGCACGTCTTCGGGCCAAGCCCTCGCCGACCAGTGCACCCGGTTTGAGCGAACGTGGCTATGTAGAATTCGGTCTTCCCAAGAAATAAACAAGCCCACAGGTTCGTGCTCGGTGTATTTATTCGACGCCGCGAAACCGCCCCACGGATTAGAGCTTCGCGATGATTATTTTTTTTACCCGGTGACCTGTTTTTTTTTTTTTTTCTACCATCAATCAATGAATCGTTCTGATGTGAAACCTGCTATGATCAATACGATTAGCGAAATTATTACCCGTAATACATCGGTGGGGAAAATAGAGAGTTTTCGAAGATCGTGTTTTCAGGCCACGCTATATGTAGCGGGAGCTCGCGCTGCCATTTGGACGCATGCTGTGAAGCTCGCGGCCGTAGCGGTAGCGGGCCTTTGAAAACGATCTACTAAAACTTCCAATTATCTCGGTTCTTCATGCCCTTATGTAGCGATGCAAAAACAGTATGGGAGGGTGGAGAGGAAGGAGACGGTGAGAAGAGTGGGAGAGTCAACATACTTCTTTAGTGAATAGTTCCAAAAAGTTGATGAACTGCTAGATTGATGACGCCATGGTAGCGGTACTTACAACTGGCATACTTGCTTGACGTGTACACAATTTGAGTCAGTGACTGCCTTTTCGACAATCAAAAGTAAGTAAGCACACATTCGTTTTGTTCGATTCTTACACGAAAACGGTTTGGACAACGGCGTTAGTAAACTAACATTGAAAAGATGTGTTAATAGGTTACTTTTAACTACCGCTGATTTAAGCTTAACCTCGCCTGTTGCCACACTTGGCAACTTACCATATGCAAGGCAGTTTCGGAGGAATGGGACACTGAGATGGTGGGGGAAATGGGAGAGCGTCTCAGTCCTCCTTTTATGGGGATTTGTGCTTTGAGTGCTAGATCAACACTAAGGTAAACCTGTAGTTATGGTGAATCGTCCAATTTTATTTCGTATTGCATTTAGGCCACTGAGTATTTATTTTGTGGGAAATGTTACCTCACTCTTTATCCCCGGTCCAAAACCACAAACAATCGGAGGAAAAAAAGACAACTGCAATCGGGCTTTATGCCTGATGAAGACCAGTCTGCCAATGATATTCACTAGTACAATTTTTAGCGCAATTTTGCATGTGCCTTGTTCCTCCCTAAGGGGGAGGGTGGAATGGGACAAAATTTTTGTTCCTGCAGCTTATTCTTTTACATTTCTAGAAGGGTTAGGACAAGGTGCCTTTCAGCTGATCGGAAGGGTCTTCACCCTACATTTGGGACCATTAAACTTGTTTCTATGTGCCCATGAAACTACACAAAAACTTATGAAAACTGTCCCATTCCTCCCCACTCTCCCCTACGATACGATGGCAGCTTTTCTCAACTTCTGATGAACTAGGTAAAACAAAATCGAGTGATGAAAAATATATTAATATACACAAAATGTAAATGCATACTCTATTTACTTCTCCACATAATCACAGTACAGATAAAAGCAAAAGCTGTTAAATGCCTCCCCATGGAACGTTGCCGTCTGGATTCTCAGCCCCGGGAACACTGTTAGTATCGCAAAATGTTGTGAAGTTGGACAGCTTCAAAGATGGCTTCGTAGTCAATATCCAGAAAAAGAGGCGCTTTACATAATCTCTTTGAACAAGTACACCAATCGAGAGACTAAAACAAGATAGTCATCCGCTGGACACACAGGATCGACACAACGATTTCCACGCAGAACCACATTTTTGATAAATTGGAGGCATGAAAAATAACTGAACAGTATGGGTACAGGCTTAGCGTTAAATAGAGACAAGATATTTAGAGAATTAGAGTTTTTGTTAAAGTTATCATTAGTCAGAAAAGAAAACATATTTCACTGGTTAATTAGACTTCTCCAAAATATCTCGCACAGATTACAACCCTCAAATTATTAAAACAAGCTCACCAGCACTACTAAATACTTTACGAATTTTAAATATTGACATAGTATCTTCTAGCTTACGTGAACTTCGTAATTAGCTCTGAGAATAAGCATTTGCTGCTTTTTATTGTCCATTTTCCCTCAACGCAGAATTACGTTACATTGTATAAATCTCTCCAGAGCATTTTGTTGCTATTGTAAACAAATGAGAGGCTATAATGCCTATTCATCCAAAGCTTCGTTTACTTTATCGTTTGTTCATGTTTCTTTTGTTTTGTGGTGCTTTTATAAAAAAATTATTTTATAAAAACTAGTTTATCTTTCTGCACCGCTCTGTACCTCTAAGAGGGCTGGGGACCAGTCATGCTGCTTGGAAAGCTTTTTCCCAGCCCCACCATACATGTATGTGTATGTATGGTGAATAAATTATTAATATTTTTATAATTAATATTATTATAATTATTCCTGTACAAATGTTAAATACGTGTACAAATAAATTTGTTATTATTATTATTATTGATGTGTCACCTCCATTGAGAACCTGTACGACTATCGCCCACTGAACGCATCCACAGCAAATTTGTTGAACACTATAGTACATTCTGAAGACCATCGCAGAACCATGTGGGCTCCCAAACTAATTTCTGGTGGGCACCAATATTTTTTTTTCTAGATGAAAGTTTTGCCTGTTCCAAGGGTGCGACAGATGGCCACCGAAATGTGTGACGTATCATATTACGTGTCAGAAACGTCAGAAAGAAGGAAGAAAGTGCGAAGCACACGCGCAACCAAATAGCCCGCTTATCACAGGACTCGCTCGCCAGTGCACAAAATCGCACACCAGGAATCACGGACTTCATGATCCCACTTAATCCAGTTTTACCGGGTTCGTACGACGTGTCGGCCATTTTTGGTGTGCGTGGACTGTGCAATAGACCGATCTCACCAGTCAGTTTGACTACGCCACCGCTGCCGCAATGCATCGAGGGAACTTTAGTCTTTCTGCACGCGCGACAACCTCGCTGGAGCTCTGAGCGTGTGGAGCACGAGACAGCACGAGCCCTCTCGTGCACTGCCGTTTGCCTCCCGTGAACTAAAGTTATGGCGGCGTCACGCATGCGCCGATCGCTTGGTGAGATCGTTCTATTAGTCCAACGAGACGCCAGCTTCTCAGCGCGTCGCAACTCAGTGCGCCACTTCTCCTCAGCACGCCAGTGCTCCTCAGTGCACCGCCTCTACTCAGTAGGGCTCTTCTCTTCAGCGCGCCCCTTTCCTCAGTGAGCCCATTCTCAGTGCGCCGCTTATCCTCAGTAGGTCCTTTTCCTCAGTGCACCCCTTCTCCTCAGCAGGGTGCTACTCCTCAGCGCTCCCCCACCGCTCCTCATCAGTGCACCCCTTCTCCTCAGCAGGGTGCTACACCTCAGCGCTCCCCTTCCTCGGTGCGCCGCTTCCGTCATTGAGCGGATTCTCCTCAGCGCGCCGAATCGCTCCAGCGCGCCACTTCTCCTCAACAGGGCGCTTCTCCTCATCGCTCCCTCTCTGCTCAGTGCACCACTTCTCCTTAGTACGCCGCTTCTCCTCAGCGCACCGCTTCTCAGAAGGGCGCTTCTGAGGAGGGCCCTTCCCCTTTCTCCAGTGCACCGCTTCTCCCCACTGCGCCGCTACTCCTCGGCGCGTCCCATTTGCTCACTGGGCTGCTTCTCCACAGTACACCACTTCTCCTCAGCGTGCCGAGTCTCCTAGCGCGCCACTTCTCTTCTGAAGAGCGCTTCTCCTCAGTGCTCTACCTTTCTTCAGTGCGCCGCTCCTCCTCAGCGCATTGCTTCACCTCGGCGCGCCGAACAGAGATAGCAAAATTTCTTTAAAAAAGTAATTAAGTTACAGTACTAATTATTTTCTGAAACTGCAAAATGTAATTAAATTACATTACAAATTACTGCAGACGCAGCGTAATGACATGATATCCCAATTACTTTTTAAGAGAAATGAAATTACTTTGACAATACTTTTCAATACCTTGAGGCTGTAATCTGTGCTCATTTTATTTACAGTGTATACCAAAACTCCAAAACTCATATATCCCTGTTTATACCGCAACAGCCTTATGCGCCTCATACATGAGCCATACTGAACAATCGTTTCGCTGGCGCACACGACTGAAGTGTTGAACATGATGAATAGCTTCTTCTTTAGATGTGACTCAAAGACAGTCGCTCACCGGTTTCGCAGTGCATTCAACTGTGAAGGTTCTTAGTCAAATGGTGATATGTTTCAGTCCTCCTGATTTTGAAGACGTTATAGTCCGTGTCAGTAAGGATTTATATGTGAAACGTTTCCGATTCGGGCGCAATCTAATCCTATTCTCCCAAAAGCACTAGTTGAGGCATTCTCGGTCATAACTCTCGAGGAGTATTCTTTCCAAACACCCGAAGAGAAGTTATTGCGCGTTGTCACACAAGTGTGCTGGATGTTTACTAGGAAGAAGCATCGCTATACTACATTTCACGACAACTTGGCCAACTGTGGAGGCTACGGCCCCTGTGATGGTGCGACCCAATAAGGGCGGCGGAGCGAGGCATCTGTGACATCACGTCGCAGGAGCGTGTGTCACTGCGGCAAGGAACCGGCTGTAGCCTTCTGGACAAGTGTCATCTTCCGCGGAACCAACCAATTTCGGATGACCGTCCAGCGCCGCAACACTGCAGTCCGCTAGAATAGCGAGCTCTTCGGGAACAATATATCAACCCTACGCTCAATTTACCCCCTAATCTATGGTGGGTGCTAATGCTAGGACTACGTTTGTTGTTCTTGACAAAGGGGTGATCCAAATTAAGCATCCTTGAAAAGTAACATGCATTCGTCTTTGTTCAATGTCGTGTCGATAGAGATGCAATCGCACGAGCTCAATTGCAGTTAAAAGAAAAAGAAGCCTAGCACTACTTTTTGACGCAGACGGCTCTGTTGCTATGGCGGTAACGAGGACTCCATGGCCTCAACCATGGACCCCCAGGCAGCGCACAACTTCGGGCCAATATTGGCATTGAATAGGCAAAGAATGTGCCAATGTTGGGCCGATGTGTCCGTTGTAATACCTATGTTGAGGATAGGCATGCACTTGCCAACGTTGGCCTGTCTTAGCCAATGGCTTACCATCATTGTTTATTGAATGGCTCAGGCTGAACAACATTCGCCTGTCTTAGCCAATTGGTTACCAACATTGGTAATAGATTGGCTTATGCAGGCCAACACTGGCATGTCTTAGCCAGTGGGATACCAACATTGGTAATCGACTGGCTTAGGCTGGCCGACATTGGCCTGCCTAGCCTATGGCTTACCAACGTAGGCAATCGATCAACTTAGTCTGTCCAACATTGGCCTTTCTTTGCCAATGTGTTACCAACGTTGGTAATCGATTGGCCCAGGCTGGACAATATTCGCCTGTCTTAGCCAATTAATTACCAACGTTGGTAATCAATTGGCTTAGGCTGGCCGACATTGGCATGTCTAGCCAATGGCTTACCAACGTTGGCAATCGATTGGCTTAGGCTGTCCAACATTGGCCTGTGTTAGCCAATGGTTTACCAACGTTACAGTGTTCTAGAAAGTTGTAATGGCAAGAGTGGCGGCCGCCCCGTGAAGATTTTGCGCGTAGACAACACCGTGGCTCTGCTGCGCTGAGTCCTAGGAGCGCGCTCCGTCAGCCCCGTCGTCGGCGTTGTTCGGCGCTTACTACTGCGGTTCAACTGGAGATTTCCGCGAGGCGGAGCAATTGCTAATGTCGAAAAATTGTAGTTCTGCCTTTGAACTAATGCCTCCAGAGTGTGTGCTACCCTCTAGTTAAAATATTTGCGTGTTTTTGAAGGAGGTTATTCGACTAATATCGAGACCCCCCCCCCCCCAGTACTGACAGATCGTTCAGCAACGCTAACACTTGGGCTGCACGCGTAATAGCTGCGAAAGAAACCACGCGATACTGATACAACAAGAAAAAATAGACTAACTAATATCAATAAATCTCGCACTTTTTCAATGGTGAGCGGAACAATAATCTGGTGTATTGTGTTTTGTCATCGTGTTGCTGATCCGGGGACCAACGTTGTAGAAGGTGCAAGGCCGAGCGTGTTTGGGAACGGCCGAGGTGGCACCGCAACTGGCGAACATATAGCGAATTGTCTTTTGTGGAAGGCAGTCTATGAAGAAAAAATAGCTGAATTGGGAGTACATGAAGCATTAAAATGCAATATGAACACAAACTTAAACAGCCCATTGTTTCTCATTCATGAAAGGAAGACTGAGCAACAATTAACCCACTGTGGTCTGGTGCAAAGCTCACGACCTTTTCGTGGGAGATCACCGCACTTTCCCCGTTGTAAAGACGTGATGTCGCGTAGATAACGCCAGAGTAGTTCGGTATTTAAATCCCCGACCAAAACTGTGTAGGTAGCTTCAGGTGCTCTACAAATGCAGTGTGTTGAGCACCTATGAAGCTCGACTTGTTGGGTTCATAAGGCGGAAAAATCGACAGTTCATATATGTCTCGGCGCGACTGGCGGGCTTTCTTCACTGGCTGGGTCGCTACTGTTGCTGTCCGCTTCCTTATTGGCCTTTCACGGAGCATCGCCTTTGAGTGGTACGTCTGTAAATAATGCAGCAAAGTGGCACGGCATTTTCCGCGAGCACTGGCCTACTCTGTGGAATCCTAACCTCTTCGCCATTGACGATGTGCACATAGTCCTGAAGGATAAGGCACGGTTCAAAATATCTCTCGCACACCGCTGATGTCTCGGCGAGGCGTTTATTTTCTCGTTTAAGATTTTGTTTCCACTGTATTCTGCGCCACTCCTCCTTTGGCGGACGAAACAGCGATGGCTTACGATCGCTGGTGCTCCGGCTGCCCTTGTCCGGGTAGCCCGATTTGCATCCCGGCGCGAAGCAGTGTGTGTCCGTTTTTTTTTTCTTGCATTCATGACCAAGACGGCAATGGAACGGTGAAGACTCCCACCACTACACCACAAAGAAAAGTACGTGCACGTGCTACGGTGCTGCGTTCGGAAGAAGCGTATCGCCTCATCCTCTCCTTTTTCTTCGCTCATCGCACATGTGTTACCAATCCTCCTCGGGCCCTAAACTCCAGCGCCGCATCCCCCTCGTGGCAATCTACGTCGACCGTCTTCACGCGGTCCATTGTAAACAAGCGCCGCTCTTGCCACTACAACCTCTAGGACATTGTATTAACGTTGGCAATGGATTGGCTTAGGCTGGCCAATAGTGGCCTGTTTTAGCGAATGGGTTACCAACGTTGGCAATCAATTGGCTTACTACATTGGTCTGTCTTAGCCAATGGGTCATCAACATTGGTAATCGATTGGCTTAGGCTGGCCAGCACTCGCCTGTCTTAGCCAACGGCTTACCAACGTTTACAATCAATTGGCTTAGGCTGGCCAACATTGGTCTGTGTTATCATTGGGTTACCGACATTGGTAATCGATTGGCTGAGGCTGGCCAACATTGGCCTGCCTTAGCCAATGGCTTACCAACATTTGCAATTGATTGGCTTAGGCTGGCCAACATTGGCCTGTTTTAGCTACCAATGGCTTACCAACGTTGGTAATCGATTGGCAGGGACACCCACAATCTAAACTTTCATCGCGTTGACGAAACTTTGGCTTGACGACGGGCAGCAAGAGAAGCATCATGAGCGAGTGATTTGCAGCGTTGCATTACGTGCATCGCGCGAACACTGTTAGCGCAAGAGAGCGATCCCCGTTTTATCATTTTTTCTTCTTTTCTTTAGATTTAAAAGGCCATTGTCTGAACTACCACTCGAGTGCGATATGTTCATTTGGAGCATTACCAGAAGTGGGGAAGATATGTTGCCCGTCGTTGTTCTTTGAAAATAAAATACGAAAACAGCGCCGATGTCCTCTTCGCGCTAACAATATCACTCAGTCGCTGCGCGACATTCTCAGCGCGAATACGACATCAGCGATTTTTCCGTTAGTGCTCCACATATTCACGTTCCACCTGCCTAGTATGTTTGATTAAAGAATTTTGATTCGAAGGGACAAAAGCACTAAAGTCATTGGCAGAGTGACAACAACAGGGCGTGTCTTTCGAATGCCCTGCCTCCAGCGCGAGCTCCGTATCTTTCGCCGAGCTCTGGCTGCGTGCGCGCGTTTGAAGTGCACAACACGACATAGTGTTTTCAAAGGTAGGACGTTCGCGCTGGGTGCGGAACAAGTGTAGCTCCTTTTTGCCGTTCTCACATTATCAGTGACCATAAAGTTTGCCATGAGCAGTGTCGCGCTATGTATATAGCATTGGCATCAGTTTACAATCAATAGCATAGTGAGCAGAACAGCGCACAAAAGGACAAGAACAGAGAGATGTAACGTGCACAACACACAAGCGCTGACTCGCAACTGAATTTATACTCAAAAGGAAGAAGAAGACGTGCTGAAAGTCACGCAGTGCACGCGGTGCATTGCGTGACTCGCCCAAATCGCCCAACTTACAATACTTCCGCAATCAATAGCATTCGCGCTCCGCTAATTACCTACGGCATGGTGAGTTCGGCGTGGCAATTACACGGATCAATTCAGTCCACATTACAACGCAGCAGAGTAGCGAGTGTGCAAAGAATGCTGCCTCTTAGGACATGCACCACTTTGAGAGGTGTTGTCACGAAGCCCTTTAGAAAAAACGCGTCTCGAAAATCAGAAGATACGGAGACAGTTCATTAGTGTAGAGAGCGAGCGGAATGAATGCAATAATAATGACCACAAATTGATCGCTCCACGACATTTACAGCAATCATATGTCTCAAATCAACACATCTGAAACTGGGAAAACCTGCAAAATATTTTTTTCTCTGTTTGTTTTTCAACACGTCGCATCGGTTCACCTACTTCGCGGCTACTCTGCTTCAATTTAGAACGAACAACAGCACATGTTACGGGCTCTCTCTGGCCTATAAGGCGCCAGAAAAGTTGCGATGCTGCACGGGAAGTGCGCCGAGCACTGAAGCGGCTCCGCAGGCGTTTGCAGCAGCCTCTTGCAACATCAGCAAGCTAACGGTGCTCGAAATTCCCACGCTCACATTTCAGCAGAGCAGGCGCGGTCGGCCAGATCGAGGCGCAGTCGGCTCTCGTGTCGCGATTGCAACGGCGTTGCTCTGTCTCAGCACCGACATTCGAAACAACTCGCTTCGAGGCTGCTTGCGGGCCAAATAGACGAGTCTATTGCGCGACATATTGTCGTTACAACGTGTCAATAGTAGTACTCCCTCGACAGAAGCGTAAGCAGCGGCGTTATGTCCGTCGACGTCCACGTCGAGAACGACAAAATATACATTAAAAACGCTTTTTTAACACCCGAAACAAGTGTCTAAAGGCTGAACTCCATGGAGCGAATTATGCGACGAATAACTGGCGAACGCCGCCCGACAGCACGCTCGTTTTGCGCGCGACGTAGCAGCCACTGTGTTGATTCCACGCGCAGAGCAAATGCCGCCGGCAAAAATTCGTCGGTTATTCGCAGCATATTCGTCCCATGGAGTTCAGCCTTAATTACTTAATCGTGAGTTCCGCACCACCTTAGGGACGTTCTGTGACCTCACTTTTCTGCGAATTCCTCAAATAAGCAAGTACAGTTACTGTTTTTTTTTTAGGTTAAATTTGTTAGTTTTTTTTTTTAGCCCAGAATTACTTCATGTGTTGTCATCGTTCTGTAAGATTCGCGTTTTTTTTTCCTCCAGATTTGGGAATCTTTGCATCTTTGTTGCATTTAAGATTTCATGGTTTAAGAAATTGTACAGTTTTTGTTACATGTACACACCCCTCGCGAAGAAAGAGATCTGTTATTAGCGTGTTGCGAAATCTACAGCACAGCTTATTTCTGACTAATATTTTTGTTCTTTGTAATTTCAGTTTACTTCTGAACATCGTCGCGGGAAAGAAGACGCAGTTTTTTCATGTTGTTGTTGTTGAAACGATGTTTATTAGGAAATCGACGTTGTTGTTAGTTGCGCTTTGGGCGCACATGTCACTGTCGATGGGAGAGGGAATTAAGGGAAAAAAGAGATAGAGAAGTAGAGAGGGGGAGGGGGAAGGGGATTTTTTCAGAGTGTTGACTTTCCTACAGCTTTCTGTACAGAATCGCGACTCCTGAAACTCCTGAAGACCTCTGGATGTAAGATCTCCAGGAGCCCCAGGAGCCGCAAGCAACCCATATCTCTTGGAACTCCTAGAGAATCTCGAGGAGTTCCGCGCTCCTCAGGAAGCTGACTACACTCTTGAGTGCCTTGTCCGTAGTAGCTCGTGAGGCTCTTGGACGCAGGAGTTCCTCCAAGTTGGTACTAGGTAAACCTAAGCGGGAAAAGGCATCACGGAGGTTGGTGCGCTCCTCGTCGTGATCACTGCAGTGCAGGAGGAGATGTTCGGCGTCGGCCGTTTCCTCGCAGGTCTGGCATATGGGGTCAACATTGAGCCTGAAGCGACTTATCCACGCCGGGGTGAAGGCGCTTCCGGTCCGTAATCTGTGCATTACTGCGGTAGTTGGGCGGTCGAAGCCGCGCGGTATCCGAGCTGGGAAGGTACCCGCCACCACTGCCGGGTCCGGGTGCTGTAGGGCGATGGCTCTTCTCACAAGGAGCTTGGCGTCTGAGAAGCGGGGAACGGTTGAAAGCGGGCACCCGGGGTCCTTGTGAGCCCGCACTGCTAGAAAATCAACGACTTCATTCCCTCTAATGCCACAGTGGCTTGGGAGCCATTGGAAAGCAATGTCGTTGCCTTTCTGCTGAAGCT
The DNA here is from genome assembly GCA_037355805.1 of Ixodes ricinus. Taxonomy (NCBI): domain Eukaryota; kingdom Metazoa; phylum Arthropoda; class Arachnida; order Ixodida; family Ixodidae; genus Ixodes; species Ixodes ricinus. The sequence continues at coordinate 145,351 of JAZHYW010026756.1, forward strand.
CAACCGCATCCTGTGCGATTGAACGGGCCAGGGGCGTGGCCCGTTCGAGCCTAGATAGCAGCTCGAGGGCTGATCTTGAGTCGCTCAGGATGACCCAGCGTAAGGCCTGTGTGCAGCCTGTCCGAATACCCCAGAGGGCGAGCCGTATGGCTGCTAGTTCTGCCGTGGTGGAGGATGCCTGGTGAGCCAGGCGCTCACTGGTACCCACAGCGGCTGCCTCGAAGAAAGCCGCTGCTGTTGCTGTGCCTCCGGAGGGGTCCACTGATCCGTCGGTGTACACTCGGGTCCACCCATCGTACTCGGTAACTAAGTAATCTTCCGTAAGCTGCCTTGCTACGACCACTGCCACGTTCTTTTTGGTCCTCAGTCCAGGGATATGAAGGCTGATCCGCAGAGGGTGGGGCTCTTTGTGCAGCTCTGGGAGTGGAGCGAGTGGTCCTGGTGTGCCAGCTATGTCACCAAGAGTGCAGAGGTGCGCTCCTAGTCTTGATTCCGCGCGCTCGGCGATCCTCATTAGGAGCGTGATGGTCGAGTCGCAGTTGCTCATTCGAGTCAGATGGCCCAGCGCCCGTTCTTGCATGATGTTCTCTACAGAGTTGATCCTGGATTCTGTGAGCGTATGTCGAGACGAGGCCGTGCGGGGAACTCCGAGGCAAATCCTGAGTGCCACGCGTTGCGCTTGTTCAATGTTTTTGAGCTGGTTGGCACTGAGTGTGGCGAAAGGTAGGGCGTACAATGGGCGGGCCAGGATGAGCCCCCTATACAGTTGCAGCATCATGTGAGATGAGGTTCCCCAGGTAGTTCCGCCGAGCATCCGGAGGATGTTTGTATGGGTTCGCATCTTTTGAAGCACTTCCTTCATTGCTGGGCCCCAGGATAGCCTCGAGTCCAACGTGACGCCAAGATATGTGGCCGTTTTCGCCAGTTTCACTGGAGTGTCCCCAATGCGTAGTGTGGGCATGAACTTGCTTGGCCTCTTTGGAGCGTAGCTCAGCGCAATCGTTTTTTCGGCTGATATTGCCAAGCCCAGTTGGTGGAGATGATACACCGCATTTGTCAGGGCTCGCTGGAGAGCGCATACCATACGTTGCCTTCTGTAGCTGGGAGCAGTGGACCAGAGTGCCACGTCGTCTGCATAGACGGCTATGCTGATAGGGTACGCCGGTTCTTCTCCAACCCTTGCCGCCGCTGGGAGCGACGCGATAGCCAGAGCAAAGAGTAGCGGGCTAACAACGCTCCCTTGGGGAACTCCTCGGACGATTTTCCGGGGTTTGCTCACCGCGTTGCCGGCCTTTACACACATAGTGCGTTCACTAAGAAACGCGCAAATGTATTTCAGTGGACGTCCGTTCACCCCGAAACGGCGTAGAGCTGAAATGACGGCCTTGTGGGGGAGGGCATCAAAGGCTTTACGGACGTCCAGAAAGACGGCCACTGCAGACCAACCCTGCGCTTTTGCTTCTTCCAGTGAGCTGACGATATCTCCCATTGCATCTACCGTGCTCCGATGGTGCCGGAATCCCGAAAAACAGTCCGGTAAAGCCCTTGCCCCTTCTAGGTGGTAAACAAGACGGCGCAGCACCATACGCTCCATCACTTTCCCGAGGCATGATGTCAAGGAGATCGGCCTGTATGAGCTTAGCTGGTCTTGGGGCTTGCCGGGCTTCAGCAGTGGGATCGTGGTTGCTACCCTCCAGGCGTCTGGCAGCTCAGCCGTCCTCCAGACGTGGTTGATGAGAGCTAGCATCGCTGGGAGTGCCGACTCGTTGACGTTTCTCAGGGCCTGGTTGGTGACTCCATCAGGTCCTGGTGACGCACGGTGTCTGGGAAGGGAATCAAGGACGTACTGCAGCTCGTGCAGAGCAAAGTCGGTGTCCGGTTGTTGCATCAGAGGTGCCGTGGGATGACGGAACTTGTCCCAATTCTCGGGGGGCGGTCCCACTGTCGGTACCAGCGGAACTTCAGTGAAAGTATCCGCGAGGAGTTCTACCATCTCTGTTGGTTGGAGGTTCATGGCCACGGCCATTCCAAGGACTGGGTTTCGGGGAATAGGACGGCCCGCTAGTGTTCTCGACATCCTCCAAGCCCGGCTTCCTCCGGATGGTCTGTCTAGAGTACTACACTTGAGACGCCATTGTCGGCGCGCCAGTTTCTTTCCGTGTTTCCTGAATCTGGCATCCAGTCGCCTATAGGCCAGGATATCCTCCGGTTTTCCGGTGACCCACGACTTTCGCTGGGCTCGCCGTCTTCTCGCTCGGAGTTTAAGCCATTCGAGGTCAGGGTTAGGACGCGTTAATGGTACGCTGACTTCACGGGTGGCTTCTTTGAGGACGCGCGACAGTGTTTCTGAATTGAAGGGAAATCCCCCCTCTAGTGCCTCTCCAAGCAGTGTCCTGTAGTGGTCCCAGTCGACTATCTGGCAAGTCCTAAGGGGGCTTTCGGCGGTCTTCCAATGACAATTGGAAGGTGATCACTCCCCCAGCTGTCCGGCTGAGGGGTTGCACTGAGCCTCAGGGACCAAGTTGTGAAGGTGAGATCAATCACGCTTCCCGTCACTCCAGGGCGGATAAACGTCTGGCTCCCACTTGTGATGTTCCTCAGGTCAAGTGCATCGACCGTTGCCTGTAGCTCCCGTCCCCGTGGGGAGTCTTGCTTGTCTCCCCAAGACTGTGAGTGCGCATTGAAGTCTCCGGCTACTATAAGGTCTCCCTTGGCTCGCACTCGAATGTCCGCAAGTACATGGGTGTCCCAGGGTGCGTTAGGGGCCACGTATGCCGAGACGATGGTGAGTGGGCGTCTTCTCCATTCCACCGTCACCGCCACAAACTCCGCACCCTCAGTGCATAAATCATTGAGGTCCACCTCACTTTGTGGCAACTCTCGACGCACTAGTAGTGCTGCCCGCGGAAACCCTCTTGCCACATGCGGTTTGCTGGCGTACACTACATGATCCGCAATGCGCATGTCGCCGGCTGACATTCTTGGTTCTTGGAGAGCTACTGCATTGTAGGCGTTGTCCAATAGGTGTTTGCGGAGCTCAGGGAGTCGCGTTCTCAATCCGTTACAGTTCCATTGAAAAACTGAGCAGGAGAGGGGTTGAAGATGCGAGGTGGTCCTCCTATTAATGTCTCCCATCGTAGATGAATTGGTGTGGGCAGGCGAATGGTGAAAAATTGCTGTCCTGAAGCTTTGAAATCTGTGATTCATACTGGTGTATGAAGTGTTTGTACCTTAAATTATCTAATGAGAGCGTTTTACGAAGCGTATACCATATAAATCTGCAGAGGGCTTGTAATGAACAGGTTTTGTTCCACTCCATAGCAACAGGCTGAGTTTCAATATGATCTGGCTCATCTGTTCGGTGCCATTTAGCTTTCGAGTTAAAGTGAAGAAAATGTTTGTACTGACAAGTAAGGCTTTCTTGGAAACGCTCTAGCATAGCATTGCAATAATGGGTTCTAATGTGAGGACGGCTTTGATCACTTGATGAAGTGTTGATGTCTGTGATGTTGCGGCCAGTATCTTGCGAAGAGCAGTGAATATAAGTGGGATTATGGCTTTAAACACAGAGTCAGTCTTTGTTTCACTTTCTTGGTTGGGTCCCGTCATGTGCGCGTTGGAGGCCTTATGTGAAGTGATGTTTTTGATGTGTGGTTTGTCCCAAAAGAAGGCTTCCTAGAAACTGGCAGTGTTGTTGTTGCGGTCAATTGAGCGGTGACCAGATTTGCAGGCGTGCTCTCTACGTCTTCGAGAGGAGGGAAGTCTTGAGCAGTCAGAGGCAGAGTATTGCTGGTGGAGGCGCTAGGTTCTGGTATGTTATTTGAATCCATTGTTTTGTTTGCTTGTCTTTTGGCATGCACAGCACTTTTTGCCTCACGAAATGTGGTCTTGTGCTCTAACTTGTATTTCGCTACTTCTGCCTCCCTTGCCCTCACTGGGCACTCAGGTGCGTTGGAGGCGTGATTTCCGTGACAGTTGACGCAGCACGGGTTGGCTTCGCACTTGTCTTTGTGGCATTGTCCACACCGAGAACATAACTGGGTTTCTTCTGCGCAGGCAGCTGCGATGTGGCCGAATTTGTGACACCTGTAGCACTGCAAGGGGCGTGCTCGGTAGGGAATTACTTCCGTTCTTACAAGACCGACATTGACATGTTGAGGAGCTACTTTTGTTGCGAATGATACTCGCACAACGGGTGATGTCTTGCCAAGGCGCTTCACTTCCGTGATGCAGGCGGTTGATTGTAGTCGCGTTTTTATGTCGGTCTCTGTGCAGTCAGGGTCGATGTCTCGAAGGACGCCATAGCAATTTGAGCGGTCGCTAGGTAGAAAAGCACGCACTGGGAGTGCGCATAGCTTGGTTAGCTTCAGGAGTTCGGCTTTGAGTGCAGGCTTTTTAACGTCAACCGCAACGATATTACGAGCTTTGTTGATACGAACTACACTAACCATGTCTGGTGCGACGTTGTTCAGGTAGTCAGTCAGTTTTAATTTGCTGAGCGATGCAACTTTGCTGGTGTCAGTTGGCATGTAGAGCACGGTGAATCCGACTTGTAGGTTGGTTGTCTCTTTGGAATGCGATGCTGAGCTCTGGCTTGTCTTCCGTCTTTTCTTGCCATGAACGACCTCGTAGTCACCGTCGTCGGAGTGCAACTCGTCGTTAGTAGACACGATTGTGGATGAGGAACTGCTCATTGTTTCAGCGGTGCAGTGCATGGGCGGAATCTCATAGCCGTCTTTGATGATCGTCGATGTGCTTGCCTGAGCTTCATCCATGTCGATGGACATGGGTGCGTTCGATGACTCGATGTCCGAGGTCATATGTGTTTATGTCCTGGCCTCCCTGCAGGAGGTCCTTTGCGCATGAAGACCCTATGTCGTTCTGCTAGTTGCTAAGCGCCGAATGTACTGTTTAAACACGCAATTTATCGGCTACGTAAGGAAAATTCAGAGACACGAAAAGGGTTACCAGCAGCAGTGTCGTCGTCGTCTTC
>JAZHYW010026757.1:0-21309 GCA_037355805.1 Ixodes ricinus
GGCAAGCTCGACACGCGTGGGGCTGCAACCAGCAGAACTGGGCACTAGAGCACCCGAACATCTAAAACCCCGTAAAATTTTCGTTTTTTTTTCTAGCATTTTGCTGGCAGCAGGGCCGGCTTTTGGGGTGGGCGACCTGTGCAACCGCACAGGGCGCCATTCATAGGGGGCGCCGAAAGGGCCGCCGACTGAAAATAATTTGTGTAAAGAACTTTGGATCCGCAGCTCTTTTTTTTTTGTGTGTGTGTGTGTGAGCGACCAGCGAAGACTCGGACTAGTAATGCAAAACTATCGATAAATTGACTATCGATACTATCGATAGTTTTTCCAAAACTATCGATAGTGTCGCAGAACTATCGATAGTCGAATATCGATAGTACTATCGATAGTTTTTCGATAGTCGACTATCGATAGTACTATCGATAGTTTTTATTACTATCGATAGTCAGATTTCTGGCGACTATCGATACTATCGATAGTACTATCGATAGTTTTGCACCACTAGAGCGAACACAGTTGCCGCACCGCCGCTCGCCTCCCTTCCTCCTCTCTTCGCCCAAACTCCCGTCTTCGTCATCACTGAAAGCTGAACCAAAGTTGGGATGGTAAGTGCTTGGGCTAGTTGGTGTCCCATTTGAAAAAATAAAGCGAGAAAAAGAGAAGAGGGAGCGACGCAAACTACTAGTGTCGCAAAACTATCGATAGTAAACCGTCGACAGTACTATCGATAGGTTTACGATAGTCGACTATCGATAGTTTTCCGATAGTCGATTAACGATAATTTTCCGATAGTCGACTATCGATAGTACTATCCATAGCTTTTCGATAGTCGACTATCGATAGTACTATCGATAGTTTTTCGATAGTCGACTATCGATAGTACTATCGATAGTTTTTCGATAGTCGACTATCGATAGTACTATCGATAGTTTTTTTACTATCGATAGTCAGATTTCTGGCGACTATCGATACTATCGATAGTACTATCGATAGTTTTGCACCATTACTCCGGACTCGCAATGCCGATCAGTGTTGCCAACTCAAAATTCAGAAACCCGCCGCAAGAATCCCGAAAACCGCTAAAAACCGCTAAATTTATAATGTTGCGCAAGAATGACTTTTTAACGCATTTTATTTCTTTAATTATTTTAGAATAAGTATAAATATAGAAAATATTGTTAAAGGTACTCTTCTTTTACTTGTTTGACTAAAAACTGGTGGCAACAGGTGGTATTAAAAAAAAGATGTCAGCGGGAAAACTGCGGGAAAACTGCTAAATTGGCAACACTGATGCCGATCTCTTTCATTGCTGTTTTCTGTTGGTGAAAGACTGACCATCTCATTTGTCAAGGTAAGACATTGCATAATTGCATTCGACTTATTGGCACGGAGATCCTGAAGTGCATTTGTTCCATTTCCAGTGGACTGATCACTGCGTAACCCCTATCACTGTGCGTGCACACCTGAGTAGCTTAAACTCAATTGTCGTGACACGAACATATTATTACGTAACGACTGCTAGTTTCTAGAGTCTAATTGTTAATGCTCAGAGTGCACGTGTTGCTGAATGTAAACTGGGCGAATTTTCATCGGTTCGGCCACTGTTCTTTGCGTTGACTTTGACCTTCGGGGTCCGTATCACGTAATCTGGTGCTATGCCTACGGTACTGCATACACAGGTGCCACGAGCTGCTCAAAAATATTGTGGGATCTACCGAGGTCACATAAGGAGCGTCTTCGGCTTCTTGTAGACGATAATTTTTGTGTTCCTGAGTCTCGGGTTTTTATTACTATGAATCACCACCAGCTAGCTTGTTTTTTTAAGTATTGTTACAATACGCATTACGGGTCAGGATGGCTGGTGTAAAATTTATATTTAGTCTGTTGGTTAAAATTTCAGTGATATGCCACTTCCTCGAAAGAAACCATCAGGAGCGCAGTACAGAAAACGAAAATTTGAACAAGATGGCGAATCCAGGAAGAGCGCAGATGCCCTGAAAAAGTATGTGAAAGTACACGAGGGCCCCTCAAGTTCAGGTGAACCAGCAGAGGGAGAAACATTGCACGAAAAGAGCTCGACAAGCGAAGATTATTCCCATACAAAGGAAAGTGAGACACCGCAGCAATATCCCGACGACGCCGAGTGCTCCACTGCCAGAGTAGTCTGTGACACTAAACAAGATGGTGATGACACATCGAATGAGATAAAGGCCGCCAGCGACGAACTGTCTGATCCTGCATTATGGCCTAAGCTGACACCACAAATCCGGGACGCCATAGTCAGCCAAGGGCCTGCGAATATAGAGAGCAGCGTCGTTCGTTTTTAGGATGTGGTTCTCGACTGACAACGACAAAATCGCGACCATTCGCGCTGGGTCACTCTGGCATGTTTACTAACAACGTGATGTTGGGTGCGAAAATAGGGGGGGGGGGGGGCGCCACGGCCGCAGTTTGCCCAGGGCGCTTGTTGCTCTAAGGTCGGCCCTGGCTGGCAGTCACACCCAGTAAATAGAGCGAGAACAATCCCGAATTCCACAATCTTAGGGAATGTGCGAATTCGCAAGTGGGTTGGCTATTTACCTCGGGCATCGATCCCGTGTGCGAAGATTTTGAAAGCGTTTCTCCGCGCAAGCGCACTCTCCAGCGCACCGGCGCTAAACACAACGGAGCACAGAACACGCGGTGGCAACAGGTATTTGAACGACATCTCAGTGAAGTTAATTTCTCGCTGTGTGTTCTTGTGTTTCTAACTAGAAGCTAAAACACCAACACGCTCGTCGCAACCAACAGCTGCTTCTTTCTGTCCCACACTCGACCTAGGAATAACCGGCCGAACCTCGGTTCAACAGCCTCAGGCCGCGCAGAGAAGGAACAAAAGGCACCGCGGGTTGTTTTTGCGTCCCCTCCGCCTTCGTGTGTACGCGATGCCGCGGTTGTCTACGAGCCAACCCAAGTGACCACTGGTCTTCACTCCCTTTTCGATGTCGGGGTTTGAACGAACCGCAGACACGAGCACCGGCGGAGAGCGTCGGGTCAACTGGTCGTGTGCGGTTCACACGTCGCGCTCCGTCCGCCGGTAGGCCAGTGGCCCGTCGGCGGGCGGCGTTTCACATCCGGCGAGACGTTCGCTGGCGCACAAAGAGCCACTCACCGAGAACTGGGAAGGCCGCATCTCAGACGCCACCGTTCAATCCATCGGCTTTGCAGGGGCACAGCACGGCCCAACTCCGAGGGAGGGGATCCAAGCGCCGCGAGCAGCGACGTTTCGGACGACGACACCGCACAAGGCCGCGCACACAACAACGGAGGACGCCACCGACGCTCGGAGCACCACTGGCCGGGCCTTCTCTCTTCGCCTGGGCCGCCCGCTTCTATGGCTGTCTGCGGAGGCCGCCGTCGACTCACCTGGTAGCCAGGTAAAAGCCGGTCGGGGCGGCAGGCAAATGAACCGACGCGCTGCATAACGCGCTAGCTGCTCCTAGCGGCATCTAGTGTGGAGAGCTGGAACTAGCGGCGGCGGCGACTGCCCGTGGGCTTGTAGCGGTCAGTAGTGTACGTGGGGGTTTAATAAGAATCGTTATCTGGGGCGGGCAATATTCATCTATGGGAAGGGCTACAAGGGGTTGTGAGTGCGTGCGTACGTGTGTATGTCTGTGTTGTGTGTGTGCGATTTTTTTAGGGGGGGGGCGTGTGAACTTGCTCTCGGGGTGTGTAAAAGGTAGTGTGTGTGTGTGTGGTGGGGGGGGGGGGGGGGTACAAATGACTGCTTGTAGATAACGAGTTAGAAGCGCGTTACTCGCATTTTGTTACTTTTTGGGGGGTTACGAAGTAACGACTAAGTTGCCTTTCGAGAACACGGTCAAGTAATGTGCTTGCGTGATTTCTGTCGTTACTCTTTTCTTTGAAGGCTAGTACACACACTTCCGTGAGTGTGACCGAATGCGACTGCAACGTCAATCCTTTTACGGATTGCTATGGCAAGAGGTTTTTAAGTCGCTTACAACCGTCATTGCGGCTGCGCACTCAGTCGGACTCGACGCAAGCGTGTGAATCGCCCTCGAGGATGTGCACAGCGCGCCCTTAAGTTCACTTCGGCCGAACTCGCGCAGTGACTCTGAAGGCCGGTTCACACACTTGCATTTGAGTGCGTTTGACTGCGTTGCGCCGAGAACCGAAAGCGAGTCACCGGCATATTTGTGCTTCTTATAACGCGTGGAATTCAATTCAAGGAATTATCTTGGCACGCGATATAAGCGGCAGGGATGTCCTGGTTTCTGGCAGCCGCAACGCAGTCAAACGCAGTCAAACGCAACTGTCTGAACCAGGCTTGAGTCAAAGCCCAGATGTAGAATGGAAAGAAGAATGCAGAAAGAACGCCTAATGCTGAGTACCTCATTCCGAAACAATCTACCATCGAAATCATTCAGCAGAAAAAAGAAAAAAAAACCCGAAAACATTTCACTTCTGGATGCGTTGCAGTCGCCATTCGAATGAGGTTGTTACGAGGCATGCAGTGGGCGTGGCACTGAGAAAGTTCCTCGGTGCACGGCGACGGGAGGCGGCGGTCAAGAGATGCTGAACTCGTGCCCTGCAGGCAAGTCTCGGTCAAACCACTGCACAGAGCGCTCGAAGGTTGTTCTTCCTTTCTCGTTCCAGTCCCTGGTATCGCCGATCGTCGATTATTTTTGGGGTCGCACGTCTTCGGGCCAAGCCTTCGCCGACCAGTGCACCCGGCTTGAACGAACGTGGCTATGTAGAATTCGGTCTTCCCAAGAAATAAACAGACCCACAGGTTCGTGCTCGGTGTATTTATTCGACGCCGCGAAACCGCCCCACGTATTAGAGCCTCGCGGTGATTAATTTTTTTTTTGGCCGATGACCTGTTTTGTTTTTTTTAACATCAATAAATGAATTGTTCTGATGTGAAACCTGCTATGATCGTTACGATTAGCGAAATTATTACCCGTAATACATCGGTGGGGAAAATAGAGAGTTTTAGCAGATCGTGTTTTCAGGCCACGCTATATGTAGCGGGAGCTTGCGCTGCCGCTCGGACGCATGCTCTGAAGCTCGCAGCCGTAGCGCTAGCGGGCCTTTGAAAACGATCTACTAAAACTTCCAATTATCTCGGTTCTTCTTCATGCCCTGAATGTAGTGATGCAAAAGCAGTATGGGAGGGTGGAGAGGAAGGAGACGGTGGGAGGAGTGGGAGAGTCAACATACTTCTTCAGTGAATAGTTCCAAAAAGTTCATGAACTGCTAGATTGATGACGCCATGGTAGCGGTACTTTCAACTGGCATACTTGCTTGACGTCGACGTGTACACAATTTGAGTCAGTGGCTGCCTTTTTTGACAATCAAAAGTAAGTAGCACACATTCGTTTTGTTCGATTCTTCAACGAAAACGGTTTGAACAACGGCGTCGGTAAACTAACATTGAAAAGATGTGTTAATAGGTTACTTTTAACTACCGCTAATTTAAGCTTAACCTCGCCTGTTGCCACACATGGCAACTTACCGTATGCAAGGCAGTTTCGGTGGAATGGGACACTGAGATGGTTGGATAAATGAGAGAGCGTCTCAGTCCTCTTTTAAAAGGGATTTGTGCTTGAGTGGTAGATCAACACTAAGGTAAACCTGTAGTTATGGTGAATCGTCGAATTTCATTTCGTATGGCATTTAGGCCACCGAGTATTTATTTTGTGGGAAATGTTACCTTACTTTTTATCCCCAGTCCAAAACCACAAACAATCGGAGGAAAAAAGGCAACTGCAATCGGGCTTCATGCCTGATGAAGACCAGTCTGCCAATGATATTCACTAGTACATTTTTAGCGCAATTCTGCATGTGTCTTGTTCCTCCCTGGGGGAGGCTGGAATGGGGCAAATTATTTTTGTTCCTGCAGCTTATTTTTTTACATTTCTAGAAGGGTTAGGACAAGGTGCTCTTCAGCTGATTGGAAGGGTCTTTCACTCTACATTTAGGACCATTAAACTTGTTTCTATGTGCCCATGAAACTACACAAAAACTTATGGCATGAAAACTGTCCGATTCCTCCCCACTCTCCCCTACAATACGATGGCAGTTTTTCTCAACTTCTGATCAACTAGGTAAAACAAAATGAACTGATAAAATATTTTAATATACACAAAATGTAAATACATACTCTATTTACTTCTTCACATAATCACAGTACAGATTTAGGCAAAACCTGTTGAATGCCTCCCCATAGAAGGTTGCCGTCTGGATTCTCAGCCTCAGGAACACTGTTAGTATTGCACAATGTTGTGAAGTTGGACAGCTTCAAAGATGGCTTTTTTTTTTTTTCGTAGTCAATATCCAGAAAAAGAGGCGCTTTACACAAACTCTTTGAACAAGTACACCAATCGAGAGACTAAAACAAGATAGTCATCCGATGGACACACAGGATCGACACAACGATTTCCACGCAGAACCACATTTTTGATAAATGGGGGGCATGAAAAATAACTGAACACTATGGATACAGGCTTAGCGCTAAATAGAGACAAGATATTTAGAGAATGATAGTTTTTTGTTAAATTTATCATTAGTCAGAAAAGAAAACATATTTCACTGGTTAATTGGACTTCTCCGAAATATCTCGCACAGATTACAACCATCAAATTATTAAAACAACCTCACCAGCACTACTAAATACTTTACGAATTTTAAATATTGACATAGTATCTTCTAGCTTACGTGAACTTCGTAATTAGTCCTGACAATAAGCATTTGTTGCTTTTCATTGCCTATTTTCTCTCAACGCGGAGTTACTTTACACTGTATAAATTTCTCCAGAGCCTTTTGCAGCTATTGTAAACAGAAGAGAGGCTATAATGCCCATTCATCCATAGCTATTTTACTTTATCGTTTGTTCATGTTTATTTTGTTTTGTTGTGCTTTCATAAAAAGAATGATTAAAATACAAACTCTAATTTATCTTTCTGCACCGCTCTGAACCTCTGGAGATTAGTCAAGCTGCTTGGATCCCCAGCCCCCACCATACACAGTCCCCAGCCCCCACCATACATGTATGTGTATGTATAATGAATAAAATATTAATATTTTTCTAATTAATATTAATATTATTATTCGTGTACAAATGTTAAATGCGTGTACACACGAAATGATTATTATTATTGACGTGTCACCCCCATTGAGAACCTTTACGACTACCCCACACTGAACGCATCCACAGTAAATTTGTTGAACACTAGTACATTCTGAAGACCATCGCAGAACCACGTGGGCTGCCAGGTTAATTTCTGGTGGGCACCAATAATTTGTTTTTTCTAGATGAAAGTTTCGCCCGTCTCAAGGGTGCGACAGATGGCCACCGAAATGTGTGTCGTGTCATATTACGTGTCAAAAATATCAGTAATAAGGAAGAAAGTGCAGAAGCACACGCACATCAAATGGCCCACTCGTCACAGGACTCGCCAGTGCACAAAATCGCACACCAGGAATCACGAACATCATGATCCCACATAATTCAGTTTGACCGGGTTCGTACGACGTGTCGGCCATTTTCGGTGTGCATGTACTGGCATTTAGTCCAACGAGACGCAAGCTTCTCAGCGCGTCGCATCTCAGTGCGCCACTTCTCCTCCAGCACGCCGCTCCTCCTCAGTGCGCCGCCTCTACTCAATAGGGCGCTTCTCCTAAAGCGCGCCCGCTTTCCTCAGTGAGCCAATTCTCAGTGCGCCGCTTCTCCTCACTGGGTCCCTTTTCCTCAGTGCACCGCTTCTCAACAGCGCGCCCCTTCCCCTCAGCAGGGTGCTCCACCTCAGCGCTCCACTTTCCCTCAGTGCGCCGCTTCTCTCAGTGCGCAGCTTCTCCTCTGCGCGCCGAATCCCTTCAGCGCGCCGCTTCTCCTCAGTAGGGCCCTTCTCCTCAGCGCTCCCTCTTTGCTCAGTGCGCCGCTTGCCCTCAGTGCGCCGCTTCTCCACAGTGCACCGCTCTCCTCAGCGTCCCGAATCTCCTGGCGCGCCACCTCTCCTCAGTGCTCTACCTTTCTTCAGTGCACCACATCTCCTCAGTGTGCCACTTCTCCTCAGTGCGCCGCTTGCCCTCAGTGCGCCACTTCTCCACAGTGCACCGCTCTCCTCAGCGTCCCGAATCTCCTGGCGCGCCACCTCTCCTCAGTGCTCTACCTTTCTTTGGTGCACCACTTCTCCTCAGTGTGCCACTTCTCCTCAGTGCGCCGCTTGCCCTCAGTGCGCCGCTTCTCCACAGTGCACCGCTCTCCTCAGCGTCCCGAATCTCCTGGCGCGCCACCTCTCCTCAGTGCTCTACCTTTCTTCAGTGCACCACTTCTCCTCAGTGTGCCACTCTCCTCAGTGCGCCGCTTCTCCACAGTGCACCGCTCTCCTCAGCATCCAGAATCTCCTTGCGTGCCACCTCTCCTCAGTGCTCTACCTTTCTTCAGTGCACCACTTCTCCTCAGTGTGCCACTTCTCCTCAGTGCGCCGCTTGCCCTCAGTGCGCCGCTTCTCCACAGTGCACCGCTCTCCTCAGCGTCCCGAATCTCCTGGCGCGCCACCTCTCCTCAGTGCTCTACCTTTCTTCAGTGCACCACTTCTCCTCAGTGTGCCACTTCTCCTCAGTGCGCCGCTTGCCCTCAGTGCGCCGCTTCTCCACAGTGCACCGCTCTCCTCAGCGTCCCGAATCTCCTGGCGCGCCACCTCTCCTCAGTGCTCTACCTTTCTTCAGTGCACCACTTCTCCTCAGTGTGCCACTTCTCCTCAGTGCGCCGCTTGCCCTCAGTGCGCCGCTTCTCCACAGTACACCGCTTCTCCACAGTGCACCGCTCTCCTCAGCGTCCCGAATCTCCTGGCGCGCCACCTCTCCTCAGTGCTCTACCTTTCTTCAGTTGCACCACTTCTCCTCAGTGTGCCACTTCTCCTCAGTGCGCCGCTTGCCCTCAGTGCCGCTTCTCCACAGTGCACCGCTCTCCTCAGCGTCCCGAATCTCCTGGCGCGCCACCTCTCCTCAGTGCTCTACCTTTCTTCAGTGCACCACTTCTCCTCAGTGTGCCACTTCTCCTCAGTGCGCCGCTTGCCCTCAGTGCGCCGCTTCTCCGATCAGTGCACCGCTCTCCTCAGCGTCCCGAATCTCCTGGCGCGCCACCTCTCCTCAGTGCTCTACCTTTCTTCAGTGCACCACTTCTCCTCAGTGTGCCACTTCTCCTCAGTGCGCCGCTTGCCCTCAGTGCGCCGCTTCTCCACAGTGCACCGCTCTCCTCAGCGTCCCGAATCTCCTGGCGCGCCACCTCTCCTCAGTGCTCTACCTTTCTTCAGTGCACCACTTCTCCTCAGTGTGCCACTTCTCCTCAGTGCGCCGCTTGCCCTCAGTGCGCCGCTTCTCCACAGTGCACCGCTCTCCTCAGCGTCCCGAATCTCCTGGCGCGCCACCTCTCCTCAGTGCTCTACCTTTCTTCAGTGCACCACTTCTCCTCAGTGTGCCACTTCTCCTCAGTGCGCCGCTTGCCCTCAGTGCGCCGCTTCTCCACAGTGCACCGCTCTCCTCAGCGTCCCGAATCTCCTGGCGCGCCACCTCTCCTCGGTGCTCTACCTTTCTTCAGTGCACCACTTCTCCTCAGTGTGCCACTTCTCCTCAGTGCGCCGCTTGCCCTCAGTGCGCCGCTTCTCCACAGTGCACCGCTCTCCTCAGCGTCCCGAATCTCCTGGCGCGCCACCTCTCCTCAGTGCTCTACCTTTCTTCAGTGCACCACTTCTCCTCAGTGTGCCACTTCTCCTCAGTGCGCCGCTTGGCCTCAGTGCGCCGCTTCTCCACAGTGCACCGCTCTCCTCAGCGTCCCGAATCTCCTGGCGCGCCACCTCTCCTCAGTGCTCTACCTTTCTTCAGTGCACCACTTCTCCTCAGTGTGCCACTTCTTCTCAGTGCGCCGCTTGCCCTCAGTGCGCCGCTTCTCCACAGTGCACCGCTCTCCTCAGCGTCCCGAATCTCCTGGCGCGCCACCTCTCCTCAGTGCTCTACCTTTCTTTGGTGCACCACTTCTCCTCAGTGTGCCACTTCTCCTCAGTGCGCCGCTTGCCCTCAGTGCGCCGCTTCTCCACAGTGCACCGCTCTCCTCAGCGTCCCGAATCTCCTGGCGCGCCACCTCTCCTCAGTGCTCTACCTTTCTTCAGTGCACCACTTCTCCTCAGTGTGCCACTTCTCCTCAGTGCGCCGCTTGCCCTCAGTGCGCCGCTTCTCCACAGTGCACCGCTCTCCTCAGCGTCCCGAATCTCCTGGCGCGCCACCTCTCCTCGGTGCTCTACCTTTCTTCAGTGCACCACTTCTCCTCAGTGTGCCACTTCTCCTCAGTGCGCCGCTTGCCCTCAGTGCGCCGCTTCTCCACAGTGCACCGCTCTCCTCAGCGTCCCGAATCTCCTGGCGCGCCACCTCTCCTCAGTGCTCTACCTTTCTTCAGTGCACCACTTCTCCTCAGTGTGCCACTTCTCCTCAGTGCGCCGCTTGCCCTCAGTGCGCCGCTTCTCCACAGTGCACCGCTCTCCTCAGCGTCCCGAATCTCCTGGCGCGCCACCTCTCCTCAGTGCTCTACCTTTCTTCAGTGCACCACTTCTCCTCAGTGTGCCACTTCTCCTCAGTGCGCCGCTTGCCCTCAGTGCGCCGCTTCTCCACAGTGCACCGCTCTCCTCAAGCGTCCCGAATCTCCTGGCGCGCCACCTCTCCTCAGTGCTCTACCTTTCTTCCAGTGCACCACTTCTCCTCAGTGTGCCACTTCTCCTCAGTGCGCCGCTTGCCCTCAATGCGCCGCTTCTCCACAGTGCACCGCTCTCCTCAGCGTCCCGAATCTCCTGGCGCGCCACCTCTCCTCAGTGATCTACCTTTCTTCAGTGCACCACTTCTCCTCAGTGTGCCACTTCTCCTCCAGTGCGCCGCTTGCCCCTCAGTGCGCCGCTTCTCCACAGTGCACCGCTCTCCTCAGCGTCCCGAATCTCCTGGCGCGCCACCTCTCCTCAGTGCTCTACCTTTCTTCAGTGCACCACTTCTCCTCAGTGTGCCACTTCTCCTCAGTGCGCTGCTTCTCCTCAGCGCACCGCCTCACCTCGGCGCGCCGAACAGAGATGTCAAAATTACTTTCAAGAAGTGATTAAGCTACAGTACTAATTACTTTTCTGAAATTGCAAAATTGTAATTAAATTACATTACAAATTACTGCAGACGCAGCGTAATCACATGACATCACAATTATTTTTTATAAGTGATGAAATTACTTTGACATTACTTTTCAATACCAATTGAGGCTGTAATCTGTGCTCATTTACAGTGCGTACCAAAACTCAAGAACTCATATCTTCCTGTTTATACCACAACAGCCTTATGCGCCTCATAGTGAGCCATACTGTGGGGGGATCGGTGGCCGAGTGGGCTAAAGCGCACACCCAGCTCGACGCGCGTGGAGCGAAAGCTCGCGCTGCAGAACCCAGGGATCCTGGGTTCGAGCCCCACCCCTGCCCATTTCGATCTGACTTTCTATCTATGCTGGAACGCAAACTACATGATGTAGAAAACTGCATCGGGCACTGATTGGGTATTCTCTCGGGTCACGTGACATGACGTTGAAATGTAGTTTTTCCCTATGCAGTTCGAGCTATGCTCGTGAAATGATGCAGTTGGCGGTGACGTCAAAATGTCGTCACGATGCACTTGGACGATGCAGTTAACTGAGTGGTCGAGAGGCGAAGCCAGAGATCAATCTGCATCGTAAAAGATGGCGACCCTAACATATGCATCTCTACTGTTGGGTTCGCCAGCGGATCGAGTTTTTAGAGATCACCGGGATGCTTTCGATACGAGCGATGCGAGGTTTGTGGGCGAATAGCGGCTGACGAAAGGTGTGACTCGCTGGCTGTGCGACCAGCTTCGTGGAAAGCTCCAACGGCGTCGCGAAGGGCCCCGTGTGCTGACGGTCGAACAAGTCCTCGCAGCTCTACGCTTCAACGCCGCTGGCAGCTTCCAGGGAACCGTCGGGAGCGACGAAAACATTGGTGTTCACCAGTCTGTCTATGCTGGAAAAAGCGGTGTAGAAACTGCATCGTGACGTCGCCGGTGGGAGGAGCCTAATCTCCATCGCCAACAAACTACATCGGAAGAGAACTGCACCGTGACGTGGCCGGTGACGTCGCCGAACAGTGGCGATTGAGTTGAAACTACATCGTTTTTGTTTTCCCTACAGGGAATTTCGGAGAATCGCCGAGTGGGCTAGCGCACACCAGCTCGGAGCACGTGGAGCGAAAGCTCGCGCTGCAGAACCCAGGGTCTGCAGGGGGAACAGCGCACCCGCAAAACAGTCACTCGAGTCAAAACACACACAAAAGAAAGACACACTTACACAGCGCTGCGTAAGTGTCTCTTTCTTTGTGTGTGTGTTGACTCGAGTGACTGTTTTGCCGGTGCGCTGTTCCCCCAGTAGATCATGAGCAACAATCTCGCCCGAACCTCTGTGTTAACAAGAACCCAGGGATCCTGGGTTCAATTCCCGCCCCTGCCCGTTTCGATCTGAATGAGCATCGTACCGGCGTGTGGTCGTGTATCACTACTGCGTGATGCACGTTAAAGACCCCGGGCTAGCAGTCGTACGGCACTGGCTAAATTGCTTATCTACAGTGGGTAACAATGTCGCCATGTTCAGGCAGACTAACCTCCTGCTGTATAAACAACTAACGACAAATTTTACTTTTTGACTATGTTTGACTGCGTTAGTGCAACTTCTCTCGTGCTGCACGAGAAAGAAAAAAATGTTCCATCGGAGGTTAAATTTTCGGTGAAGTATGAAGCAAAAAAGAAGAAAAGAGAATATTTCCTCAAGTTGGGTTCGTAGTAGAAGAGGAGGAAAAAGAAAATCAGTTGTTAGTCCCACGGTGTGTATGGTCTTTTCTTTATGTGTATGTTTATTCTAGTTCAGCTGGCCTTACCTGAAGTAGTTGCTTTAAAATAAAGTATCTCTCTCTTCTTCCTACCTGAAGTATGAACGAACTAGCTCAACTTAAGCGCTGTTACCGTTGCTTGCTTGGCTTTTCGCTCAGCCAAATCGCTTATATGGGGTGCACTCAAATGAAAACACAATCGTGTTGAATCGTGTAAGAGTATTTAGAATATTTATCGATCACGCCACTGAACTTGCATCGCTCGAAGAACTTCCTTTTGTGAGCGCCTTCTCTGCTTGAGTTTGTTGGAAACACAGCCACTTCGATCCGAGGCAATCGATGATAGCGTTGGTGACATCACCAAGTACGCGACTCACAGAGCACTGGTGAACACCAATGTTTTCGTCGCTCCCGACGGTTCCCTGGAAGCCGCCAGCGGCGTAGAAGCGTAGAGCTGCGAGGACTTGTTGTTCGACCGTCAGCACACGGGGCCCTTCACGACGCCGCTGGAGCTTTCCGCGAAGCTGGTCGCACAGCCAGCGAGTCACACCTTTGGTCAGCCGGTATTCGCCCACAAACCTCGCATCGCTCGTCTCGAAAGCATCCCGGTGATCTCTAAAACTCGATCCGCTGGCGAACCCAACAGTAGAGATGCATATGTTAGGGTCGCCATCTTTTACGATGCAGATTGATCTCTGGCTTCGTCTCGACCACTCAGTTAACTGCATCGTCAAAGTGCATCGTGACGACATTTTGACGTCACCGCCAACTGCATCATTTCACGAGCATAGCTCGAACTGCATAGGGAAAAACTACATTTCAACGTCATGTCACGTGACCCGAGAGAATAGCCAATCAGTGCCCGATGCAGTTTTCTACATCATGTAGTTTGCGTTCCAGCATAGATAGACAGTTCGAGCTATGCTCGTAAAATGATGCAGTTGGCGGTGACGTCAAAATGTCGTCACGATGCACTTTGACGATGCAGTTAACTGAGTGGTCGAGACGAAGCCAGAGATCAATCTGCATCGTAAAAGATGGCGACCCTAACATATGCATCTCTACTGTTGGGTTCGCCAGCGGATCGAGTTTTTAGAGATCACCGGGATGCTTTCGAGACGAGCGATGCGAGGTTTGTGGGCGAATAGCGGCTGACCAAAGGGGTGACTCGCTGGCTGTGCGACCAGCTTCGCGGAAAGCTCCAACGGCGTCGCGAAGGGCCCCGTGTGCTGACGGTCGAACAACAAGTCCTCGCAGCTCTACGCTTCAACGCCGCTGGCGGCTTCCAGGGAACCGTCGGGAGCGACGAAAACATTGGTGTTCACCAGTGCTCTGTGAGTCGCGTACTTGTTGATGTCACCAACGCTATCATCGATTGCCTCGGATCGAAGTGGCTGTGTTTCCAGCAAACTCAAGCAGAGAAGGCGCTCACAAAAAGGAAGTTCTTCAAGCGATGCAAGTTCAGCGGCGTGATCGATAAATATTCTAAATACTCTTACACGATTCAACACGATTGTGTTTTCATTTGAGTGCACCCCATATAAGCGATTTGGCTGAGCGAAAAGCCAAGCAACGGTAACAGGCTTAAGTTGAGCTAGTTCGTTCATACTTCAGGTAGAGAGAGATAGATATACTTTATTTTAAAGCAACTACTTCAGGTAAGGCCAGCTGAACTAGAATAAACATACACATAAAGAAAAGACCATACACACCGTGGGACTAACAACTGATTTTCTTTTTCCTCCTCTTCTACTACGAACCCAACTTGAGGGAAATATTCTCTTTTCTTCTTTTTTGCTTCCTACTTCACCAAAAATTTAACCCCCGAAGGAACATTTTTTCTTTCTCGTGCAGCACGAGAGAAGTTGCACTAACGCAGTCAAACATAGTCAAAAAGTAAAATTTGTCGTTAGTTGTTTATACAGCAGGAGGTTAGTCTGCCTGAACATGGCGACATTGTTACCCACTGTAGATAAGCAATTTAGCCAGTGCAGTACGACTGCTAGCCTGGGGTCTTTAACGTGCGTCACGCAGTAGTGATAAACGACCACACGCCGGTACGATGCTCATCCAGATCGAAACGGGCAGGGGCGGGGATTGAACCCTGGATCCCTGGGTTCTGCAGCGCGAGCCTTTCGCTCCACGTGCTCCGAGCTGGTGTGCGCTAGCCCACTCGGCGATTCTCCGAAATTCCCTGTAGGGAAAACAAATAACGATGTAGTTTCAACTCAATCGCCACTGTTCGGCGACGTCACCGGACACGTCACGGTGCAGTTCTCTTCCGATGTAGTTTGTTGGCGATGGAGATTAGGCTCCTCCCACCGGCGACGTCACGATGCAGTTTCTCCACCGCTTTTTCCAGCATAGACAGAGGGAAAAAACTACATTTCAACGTCATGTCACGTGACCCGAGAGAATACCCAATCAGTGCCCGATGCAGTTTTCTACATCATGTAGTTTGCGTTCCAGCATAGATAGACTGGCCAAGAGTCGCCTTTCGCGAAACCAACCAATTTCGGATGACCGTCCACCGCCGTAACATTGCAGTCCGCTAGAATAGCCAGCTCTTCGGGAACAATTTATAATCAGACAACCATACGCTCAATTTACCCCCTAATCTATGGTGGATACTAATGCTAGAACTACGTTTGGTATTCTTGGAAATGGGTTGATCCGAATTAAGTATCGTTGAAAAGTAACATGCATTCGTCTTTGTTCCGTGTCGTGTCAATAGAGATGCAAACACACGAGTTCAATTGTCAGTTAAAAGAAAAAGAAGCCTAGCACTTCTTTTTGACGCAGACGGCTCTGTTTTTATGCCGGTAACGAGGTCTCCATGGCCTCAACCATGGACCCAGGAGCACATAGCGTTGAGCCAATATTGGCATTCAATAGGCAAACAATGGGCCGATGTTGGAACAATGTAGCCATTGTAATACCTATGTTGGGGATACGTAGGCATATACTAGCCAACATTGGCCTGTCTTAAGCCAATGTCTTACCAACGTTGGTAATCGATTGGCTCAGGCTGGACAACATTGGCCTGTCTTAGCCAATTGGTTACCAACATTGGTAATATAATGGCTTAGGCAGGCCAACACTGGCCTGTCTTAGCCAGTGGGTTACCAACGTTGGTAATCGATTGGCTTAGGCTGGCCGACATTGGCCTGTCTAGCCAATGGCTTACCAACATTGGCAGTCGATTGGCTTAGGCTGTCTAACATTGGCCTTTCTTAGCCAATGTCTTACCAACGTTGGTAATCGACTGGCCCAGGCTGGACAGCATTGGCCTGTCTTAGCCAATTGGTTACCAACATTGGTAATAGATTGGCTTAGGCAGGTCAACATTGGCCTGTCTTAGCCAGTGGGTTACCAACGTCGGTAATTGATTGGTCTAGGCTGGCCGACATTGGCCTGTCTATCCAATGGCTTACCAATGTAGGGAATCGATTGGCTTAGGCTGGCCAACATTGGTCTGTGTTAGCCAATGGGTTACGAACATTGGTAATCGATTGGCTTAGGATGGCCAACATTGGCCTGTGTTAGCCAACGGCTTACCAACGTTACAGTGTTCTAGAAAGTTGTAGTGGCAAGAGCGGCGGCCGCCCCGTGAAGATTTTGCGCGTAGACGACACCGTGGCGCTGCTGTGCTGAGCCCTAGGAGCGCGCCCCGTCAGCCCCGTCGTCGGCGCTGTTCGGCGCGTACTACTGTGGTTCGACAGGAGCTTTTCGCGAGGCAGAGCAACTGCTAATGTGAAAGGTTGTAGTTCTGCCTTTGAACTAATGCCTCCAGAGTGTGTGCTACCCTCTACTTAAAATATTCACATGTTTTTGAGGGATATTATTCAACTAATATCGAGACCCCCCCCCCCCCCCCCCAGTACTGACAGATCGTTCTGCAACGCTATCACTTGGGCTGCACGCGTAATAGCTGCGAAAGAAACCACGTGATACTGATACAACAAGAAAAAAATAGACTAATAAATGTCAATAAATCTCGAACTTTTTCAATTGTGAGTGGAACAATAATCTGGTGTATTGTTTTTGTCCTCGTGTTGCTGATCCGGGGACCAGCGTTGTGGAACAAGGCCGAGCGCGTTTGGGAACGGCCGAGGTGGCACTGCAACTGGCGAACATATAGCAAATTGTCTTTTGTGGAAGGCAGTCTATGAAGGAAAAGTACCTGGATTGGGAGTACATGAAGCATTAAAATGCAATACGAACACAAACTTAAACAGCTCATTGTTTCTCGTCCATGAAAGGAAGACTGATCAACAATATACCCACTGTGGTCTGGTGCAAAGCTCACGACCTTTTCGTGGGAGATCACCCCTCCTCTCCCCGTTGTAAAGACATGATGTCGAGTGGATAACGCCAGAGTAGTTAGGTATTTAAATCCCCGACCAAAACTGTGTAGGTAGCTTCAGGTGCTCTACAAATGCAGTGTGTTGAGCACCTATGAAGCTCGACTTGTCGGGTTCATCAGACGGAGAAATCGAGAGTTCATGGATGTCTCGGCGCGACTGGTGGCCTTTTTTCACTGGCTGGGTCACAAATGTTGCTGTCCGCTTCCTTGTTGGCGTTTCACGGGGCATCGCCTTTGAGTGGTACGCCGGGAAATAATGCAGCAAAGTGGCACGGCATCTTCCGCGAGGACTGGCCTACTCCCTGTAATCCTAACCTCTTCGCCATTGACGATGTGCGCATAGTCCCGAAGGATAAGGCGCGGTTCAAAATGTCTGTCGCACACCGCTGATGTCTCGGCGAGGCGTTTATCTCCTAGCTCAAGATTTTGCTCCCGCTGTATTCTGCGCCACTCCTCCTTTGGCGCACGAAACAGCGACAGCTTACGATCGCTGGTGCTCCGGCTGCCCTTGTTGTCCGGGTAGGCCGACTTGCATCCCGGCGCGAAGCAGAGTGTGTCCGTTTTCCTTGCATTTATGACCGAGACGGCAACGGAACGGTGAAGCCTCCCCACAACTAAACCACAAAGGAAGGTGCTACGGTGCTACGTTCGGGAGAAGCGTACCGCCTCAGCCTCGCCTTTTTCTTCGCTCATCGCACATGTGCCACCAAATCTCCTCGGGCCCGGAACTCCAGCACCGCGTTCTCTCCTCGCGGCCATCTACGTCGACTGTCTTCACGCGGCCCATTGTAAGCAAGCGCCGCTCTTGCCACTACAACCCCTAGGACATTGTATTAACGTTGGCAATCGATTGGCTTAGGCTGGCCAACATTGGCCTGTCTTAGCCAATGGGTTACCAACGTTGGTAATCGATTGGCTTAGGCTGGCCTACATTGGTCTGTCTTAGCCAATGTGTTACCAACATTGGTAATTGATTGGCTTAGGCTGACCAACATTGGCCTGTCTTAGCCAATGGCTTACCAACATTGGTAAATCGATTGGCAGGGCACCACATGCATAATATAAACTTTCATCGCTGTTGACGAAACTTTGGCATGACGACGGGCAGCGAGAGAAGCATCATGAGCGAGTGGTTGGCAGCGTTGCATTACGTGCATCGCGCGAACACGGTTAGCGCAAGCAGAGCAATCACCCGTTTTATCGTGTTTTTCTTTTCTTTAGATTTGAAAGTGCTATTGTCTGAACTACCACTCGCGTGCGATATGTTCATTTGGAACATTACCAGAAGTGGGAAAATATGTTGCCCGTCGTTGTTCCTTGAAAATAAAAACATACGAAAACAGCGCCAATGTCCTCTTCGCGTTAACAGTATCACTCAGTCGCTGCGCGACACTTCTCAACGCGAATACGACATCAGCGATTTTTGCGTTAGTGTTCCACATATTCACGTTCCACCTGGCTAGTAGGTTTGATTAAAGAATTTTGATTCGAAGGGAAAAAGAGCACTAAAGTCATTGACAGAGTGACAACGACAGGGCGTGTCTTTCGAATGCCACTGCCTCCAGCACGCGCTCCGTGTCTTCCGCGGAGCTCTGGCTGCGTGCGCGCGCTTGAGGTGCACAAAACGACATAGTGTTGTCGAAGGTGGGACGCTCGCGCTTGGTGCGGAACAAGTGAAGCTCCTAATTGCCGTTCTCACATTATCAGTGACCATAAATTTTCGCCATTAGCAGTGTCGCGCTATGTATATAGCATTGGCATCAGTTTACAATCAATAGCATAGTGAGCAGAACAGCGCACAAAATGACAAGGACAGAGAGAAGGAACGTGCACAACACACAAGCGCTGACTCGCAACTGAATTTATACTCAAAGGAAGAAGAAGACGACGTGCTGAAAGTCACGCAGTGCTACTGCGTGACTCGCCCAAATTGCCCAACTTACAACACTTCTGCAATCAATAGCATTCGCGCTCCGCTAATTACCTACGCCATGGTGAGTTCGGCGTGGCAATTACACGGATCAATTCAATCCACACTACAACGCACCAGAGTAGCGAGTATGCAAAGAATGCTGCCTCTTAGGCTGCACCACTTTGACAGGTGTTGTCACGAAGCCCTTTAGAAAAAACGCGAGTCTCAAAAATCAGAAGATACGGAGACAGTTCATTAGTGTAGTGAGCGAGCGGAATGAACGCAATAATAATGACCACAAATTGATCGCTCCATGACATTTACAGCATTCTATATGTCTCAAATCGCCACATCTGAAAGCTGGAAAAACCTGCGAGATATTTTTCTCTGCTTGTTTTTCAACACGTCCCATCGGTTCACCTACTTCGCGGTTACTCTGCTTCAATTTAGAATGAACCGCAGCACATGCGATGGGCTCTCTTGGCCTATCAAGGTGCCAGAAAGGTTGCGATGCTGCGCGGGAGGTGCGCCGAGCACTGGAACGGCTCCGCAGGCGTTTGCAAGGCAAAGTATTCTCAACGACAAAGCAGCCTCTTGCAACATCAGCAAGCAAACGGTGCTCAAAATTCCCACGCGCACATTTCAGCCGAGCGAGCGCGGTCGGTCAGATCGAGGCGCAGTCGGCTCTCGTGTCGCGATTACTACGCCGTTGCTCTGTCTAGCACCGACATTCGAAACAGCTCTCTCGAGACTGCATGCGGGCCAAATAGACGAGTCTATAGCGCGATATAGTGTCGTTACAACGTGTCAACAGTAGTACTCACCTCGACAGGGGCGTGAGCAGCGGCGTTATGTCCGTCGACGCCCACGTCGAGAACGACGAAATATACATTAAAATCACTTTTTTAACACCCGAAACAAATGTCTATTTACTTAATCGTGAGTTTCGCGCCCCTTAGGGACGTTCTATTACTTCACTTTTCTGCGAATTCTTCAAATTAACAAACACAATTGCTGATATTTTTTGTTTAATTCTGAGATATTAAAGTTGTTAGCTCCTTCGAGCCCAGAACCACTTCATGTGTGTCATCGTTGTGTTAGATTCGCGTTTTTTTTACTTGAGTTTTAGTGAATCTTTGCATCTTTGTTGCATTTATGATTACATGGTTTAACAAATGGTACAGTTTTTGTGACATATGTACATAACCCTCGCGAAAAAAAATCTGCTATTAGCATGCTGCGAAATATTCAGCAGAGCTTATTTCTGAGTAATATTTTTTCTTTCTAATTTCAATTTACTTGAACATCGTCGCAGAAAAAACGACACGGTTATTTCTGCATTTCAATATAGAATGTGGGTTATACGGCGTAAAACATAGGATCATCATACTTCCCTTTTTTGGTCAACATTTGGGCAGGGCTCCAAAACTAGCCTTCGTGCTGCTGTCCTGCTCACTCGGTGTTGACAGCAGAGTAAACACTGTGTCATATTTAAGCCAATCGTGGTCTCCGGTTACGGTCACGTGACTATAGTCTCCAAGCGGGTCATAAGGCAGAGTCACGGCACCTGCCTGATGGACACTGCTTGGTAGACCACTCACATAGCATCCACTGCACTATAAACTTTGGAGACGAACTCACAAAAGTATCCACTGACAAATCCTCTCGCTGTGTTCATTGTTGAGATGTATCTTGAAGATAAGCCTTTGTGCGGGCACCCTTCCCTGCAGACCTTGAAGAAGCAGGATGCAGGCGAAATGCTGGAGCGAGAGGAATGTTTCCTCCTCACCTCTCCAGCAACCCATCTGCACTCCTCTCCCCCAGCATTCCTTTCCATGGCCCTGAACTTTTAGCTGCGGCCTAGTGTGGCTCAGTGTTCGAAAAGTCCTGCGCGTATATCGGCAACAAGCGATTTCTTCAAAGTCAACTGAAATTCTTGTGGTGTGGTTTGGTTCGGCAAATGACAGCTTGTACCGCATCGTGTTGAATCTTCACGGAGCGATTCCATCTCGTTTTTCTGTTTGTGTGGTTGTTCTGCAAAGCCCGTATCGACATATCTATCGGAATACATCTTTCAAGTCCGCTACGTTTATGGTTAGTACATTGAAACCTAC
>JAZHYW010026759.1:0-32080 GCA_037355805.1 Ixodes ricinus
AAGCCATTTTTGTTATGTGCCGTTACCCTGTCCCACATTGGGCTCCATGGTGGGCGGCACACCAAAGATGTCGAATGTCTCATTTTTTATGGGTTCCAAAGCTAAACTTTCTTCTGATCGATCTCTGAAAAGAGTTCGCACCGAAGCCACCGTTCCTCTAAGAACTACTGATAATACACAAGCCTTCCCAAAGTTCCTAGTAATGCACTGCCAATACGAACTACCACTTGGAAAGCTCTCCCAGTTCCTTGTGGCAAAAACCCTGGAATCATCTGTTGGAAAATCTTACAAAGCAAAGAAGCTCCACTCTGGAGACCTCCTTGTCGAGGTTGAAACAGAGCAACAAAGTAAAGCTCTCGTTGGACTTACTAGTATAGCTGATCGAAAAGTCACAGTAACGCCACACCGATCTTTTGACACCATTCGGAGGCGGGAACTCCGAAGATGATTTGTTGGAAAGTAATGTGGATGAGATCCTTGAAGGACTCAGCAATCAGAGTATGATTGTAGTGAGGCGTATTACCTTCGTCGAGATGACCAAGAGAAGCCTTCGAAGCACCTTGTGCTTACATTTAACTCCACGACCCTCCCCCATGCGGTCAAGGCGGACTATCTTAACTGCAAGGTTTGACCGTTTATCCCCAATCCGCGACGTTGCTTTAGCTGCCAGCGTTTCGGACATGGGGCAGCCACTTGCAACCTGCTGAAAATGTTCAAGCAATGATCACCCTACTGACAACTGTGCAAAGTGATTTCTCCAAATGTGTGAACTGTTCTGGTGCTCACCCTGTACACTCCCGCTCTAAGCCCAAAGTTTAAAGAAGAAAAAAATACTAACACTGAAAACCAAAAAAAAAAATCTGACCTACTTTGAAGTTTGAAGACGCCTCTCATTCCTACAGAGAGGCACCTACGCCGCTGCGGTCAGCAAGGGGGTTGCACCGACAACGTCTTCCGTGGGAACACAGGTCTGCCTTTTAGATCTTTCTGCCCCGCGCAAACCTCAAGCCCCCAAAATCTCCTCTGGAGTCTCTCACGACCAGAGGGATTCAACTCAGACCGCATCTTCAAAGGCGACGGCCCCGCGCCGTCAGCCCGCACGTCCTCCTGAGAAAGCTGTGACGACAGAGTCACAGTGCCTTGAGGGGCGCCCTTCATGTTCCTCGCATCGCGAGTTTGAGGCAATGGATTTCTCCAGCAATCCGCCGGAGCCTCCACCTGCACCGAAGGGTGGTAAAATCTCGCCAAAAGTTGAGGACACAAAGAAAAAAACTAAAGCGACAAGTCCACAATCTGGCACATAGCAAGTGCTCAGTCGTGGATGCTGTTTCAACTCTCCCAAAAATGTTCATTAACACTTCATACACCTCACAGCATCACTGTTCTCTGTCGCTCACCTGCATTACCTAACTCACTCTTAGGGATCAGTTGAGACAGAGGAATAACGGCGCTCGCCAGTGGCGTTTGCCCAAAAGTCTCGACCCCCTTGGAGGTCAGAGGGGGCAGCTCCACAAGGATCAGCCAGAGGACTATTGGCGACATCCCGCCTGGGGCACTACCTTGATTTGTTTTTCCCCGAAGGTTTGGTCGGAGCCGCCCTCTTGTTGACATCCACACTCATTCATGTCCTCTTTCGTTTTATTTATTAAATTCGTTTTTAGATATTTTCTTAGAGCCCTAGTTTGTGAGTGGTGCATTACAGCTTTAGCTGCTCATGGGCTAGGGCTACGAACTGGAAGGTCCTGAGTTTCAAACTTGTTACCGACAATGAGTCTTATTCAGTGGAACTGCCGAGGTCTCCCGCATAATTATGACGATGCTTGCTCCCTTTTGAAGGAATATCGTTCACTGGCAGTGTGTCTCCAGGAAACTCACCTGAAGGGGGTCAGTCAAGTGTCTTTAGGCACAGTCATTTTTCCGCAAGGATAGACATCACTCGTCTCACTCTTCTGGCGGCGTGGCCATAGTAGTGCAAAAATCAGCTGCATGTGTTGAGGTTCCCGTGCAGACCGCCTTGGAAGCAGTGGCTGTTCGCATTCTGTCAAACCGCCTTATAACCCTTTGCTCACTTTACATTCCTCCAAACTTTCATTTAAGGTGCGAAGACCTTGAGTTATCATTGCTCAACTCCCCCATCCATTCAATATTCTTGGCGATTTTAATGCACACAATCGTTTATGGGGCACTACTAGACGCGATACTCGTGGAGCCATTGTCGAACAGGTTTATTTTGTCTACAAATTTGTGTCTGTTTAACGAAAAGAAACCTACACATTTTAGTGCACCCACAAACTCATTACATCAATTGACCTCTCTATAAGTGAACCTATTTTATTTTCACTGTTTTCATGGCAGGTTACAGATAATCCTTTAGGCAGTGACCACATGCCGATTGTTTTAAGACGGAATAACCCAGGTGTGACCCTCCCTAGCCGAACTCCCCGCTGGAAATTTGAGAAGGCAAACTGCTCAGAATTCAGCGAATTCTCACTGCTCGCATGCGCATCTCTTGACAAGCTTTCATTTGATGAAGTGAACGAATACTTAACAAATTGTATCCTTCAGGCAGCCATAATGTCAACCCCCATGACCTCGGGACGCCTCCCACGCTGTCCCAAGCCTTGGTGGAATGAAGAATGCTCAGAATCACGAAAACCAAAACAAGGCATTTAGCATATTTTGACGGTATCCGCAAGCAATCGTCTTCACTTTAAGCAAATGAAGGCCCGTGCACGGTACATTCGCCGGCAATCGAAAAGAACAAGTTTCCAAGGGTATGCGACATCAATAAATAGCCACACATCCCCGAAAGAGGTCTGGGACCGAATTAACAAAATCAATTGATCCTATAGTGCTTTCATCATCCCCCTGTTATCCTGCAATAGAATCTGTCCAGAAAGTTTAGAGGAACAAGCCGATATTCTCGGGGAACATTTCGAGTTTGTTTCAGGTTCCAGGCACTATTCACCATCATTTGTTCAGCTAAAACAGCAGAAAGAAGCCAGGACCATAAAGGCACCTGGTGGTGCATGGGAGCTGTATAATAGATCCTTCACGCTTATTGAACTAAAGATGGTCCTTCATAGTGTCAAACCCTCGGCAACTGGTCCTGACGGTATCCATTACTTCATGTTGAATCATCTCCACCCGTCTACAGTTGATCTGGCTTTATACCTTTTCAACAGATAATGGGAGGAGGACGTTTTCCATCAGCATGGAGAACGGCGACAGTTGTCCCTCTACTTAAACCAGGAAAGAACTCAGATGCTGCTACTAGTTACAGGCCAATACCATTGACGAGCTGCTTGTGTAAAACCCTCGAAGAAATGATTAATAGACGACTGATGCAGCACCTGGAAAAACATTGCATCCTGGATAAATACCAGTGCGGTTTCCGCTCGTCCCGTTCGACGCAGGACCAATTGGTTCGATTGGAGACAACTGTTCGAGAGGCCTTTGTCAATAGACAGTACTGCCTCTGTGTTTTTCGATCTCGAGAAAGCCTACGAGACTGCCTGGTGGTGTGGAATTTTGAGGACTTGTTTGCCATTGGTATCCAGGGCCGCATGTTTCATGCCATTGAGAGCTATTTAGAGTAGACGCACCTTTCGAGTAAGGCTGGGATCTGTACAGTCACGATGGTTTGTACAAGAAAATGGTGTTCCCCAGGGCGGTGTCCTAAGAGTTACTCTGTTTGCTATAAAAATCAATTCTATCGTGCGTGTCATACCACCATCAGTCCACTATTCGCTGTATGTAGATGACCTCCAGGTCGCTGCTTCCTCATGTAACCTTGCAATCTGCTAACGGCGTGTTCAACTAACTATTAATAATGCGGCAAGGTGGGCTGACAATAACGAACTTAAGTTCTCCGCGGAGAAGACTGCTTGTGTATGTTTTTCGCGAAGACGTGGTGTGATGCCGACGCCTTCGTTGACCATATACAGTGCACCAGTTCAGATAAAAACGGAGTATAAGTTTCTAGAGCTTATATTCGACTCCAAGCTCTCTTTCAGCCAGCATATCAAAACGCTAAAACAAAAATGCCATAAATCCCTTCATATTCTGAAAGTTCTCTCCCACATGACTTGGGGTTCCGATCGACTGTGCCTTCTAAGAATCTATGGGTCGATTGTAGCGGTCACGTCTAGATTATGGGTGTTTGGTGTGTGGATCAGCGAGTGCATCAACACTGAAAATGTTGGATCCAATCCATCACGCAGGGATCCGACTTGCCACCGGTGCGTTTCTGTACATCCCCTGTGCTGATCCTCTATGCTGAAGCGAATGAAATGTCTCTAGAGAAAAGGCGAGATGTCCTAGGTCTGATGTATTCCCTAAGGATACGGTCTGTAGTACAACATCCATGTCGAGGGAACTTAGTCGAGGGAACACGTTTTGAACGAACCTTCCGAAGCAAGCCCGCTTTAAAGGGGCCCTCCAACAGTATTTGAGCGTCTAATTTTTTTTTGCGGTTTCTCCACGCTAGTGGTCCCGGAAACCCAGTGGACAACGAAAGAGTTTAAAAATAGTAGCGCATCATATTTTAATTTGACAACTCGGAAACACCTTCTCCGTCGGTGGCGCCACGAGGTGCCGAATGCGCGCGCATAACGGCGCTCCCTTTCACTATACGTCACATTCACTGGGTTTCGTGATTGGCGAGAGCCGTCCCAGAAAGTTTGAAGCGAAATAAAGTATATCACACGTTAACTGTCATTATTTCTCTAACAAGTCGTTTTTATAGAGCTAATAAAGTTGCAAATTAAAGTTCAAAAAGGGCGAAAACAACAACCTCGTCGCTCATGCACGCCTCCCGACGGCGGAGTGCGTCCTACTCGCCGAGGTGGCTAAGGTGGCGGCGTTGCGGAGAAAAGCCTTCCGCGGCTGTCGAAGCGGACTGAGGCAGAGACGCGTCGCGGCGCTTGCGTGGTGTGTCCTCGTACGGCGCGACGCCCAGCTCCGCACTCCTTTTTAAGAATTCTGAGCTCAAAATCCGATAAGCCCGGTAAATTCATCGACGTTGGCAACCCGATCCCAAAGCTACGATGGTTGCAGCGAGGCCTAATGGCCGACCAGGCCGACGGGCAATCAACCAAACTCGCGTCCAATTGGCCAACCGCTTTGCTCCAATCGCTAAACTGTTTCATTTTACGTCATGAAGCGCAATGTTTTGCTTATTTAAAGTTGTTTTCTGCAATATTTAATTTGCTAATAACTCACAAAATATTGCGAATTTCTGTAATATTTGTTTTCCCTCGGTGTTCCTGCTTTCATGGAGCTCCGTTGCAGCGCGAACTTCAAACCAGTCAAAAATTTGTTGGTGGGCCCCTTTAAGCCTCCTTTGCATTGCGGAACAAGACTGCGGCCGTTTCGGCTAGCCTTCAGACAAACCCACCTGTTGGTCAGCTTTTGGGAACAGTGGCACCATGGGAGCGTGGTCTGCCCATCACAGACTTGTCACTCACTGAGTACACTAAGAAAAATGCCCCACCAGAAGTCTTAAAACAGGAATTCTTTGAGCTACAAAATACATATAAAGACTACACCAGCTTTTATACTGACGGGCACAAAAACCGACTCCTCTGTCGGCTGCCCCGTGATCGGACCATCACTTAAATGTGTG
Source organism: Ixodes ricinus (assembly GCA_037355805.1). Classification (NCBI taxonomy): domain Eukaryota; kingdom Metazoa; phylum Arthropoda; class Arachnida; order Ixodida; family Ixodidae; genus Ixodes; species Ixodes ricinus. The sequence goes on from JAZHYW010026759.1 coordinate 5,627, forward strand.
CGGAGGATTCATTCCAGTGCAACTATCTTGACTGCTGAGTTTTACGGTTTACTATTGGCCACAGACTATATTATCAAAAATGGGCATCCATACTCTGTAGTTTACACTGATTCACTAAGTGCTCTGAGAGCACTGAGATCCCTTGAGATAGCAAAAAAAAAAAAAACCTTTAATAACTCAGCTACAACATAAAGTGGTTGCTGCAGCTAGGGACAACAAATTGTAGATAGTCTTCTGCTGGGTGCCTAGTCACGTGGGTATTCCCGGCAATGAAGCTGCTGATCGTGCCGCTTCCACATGTGCTACAAGGAAGGTTGATATTCACGACATACCCTACCAAGACTACAAAGCGACTATAAAGAAAAGTATCAAGTGTAAATGGCAAGAGGAATAGTCCCGCGAAACCAACAACAAACTCCATGTTGTGAAGCCGATGCTACAGGAGTGGGCGAGTGCCCATCATAGGGACCGTTTGTTCGAGGTAATCCTTTGTCGGTTAAGAATTGGCCACACACATCTAACACATGGGTATCTGCTTCGCCGAGAGGCTGCGGTCCCACGGCAGCCATCTTGAACAAGGCGTTAGTTCAACCAATAGATGGCGACACGCACCCGTGGGGTGGCCGAAACATTGGTTCACGGTGGGATGGCTCGAGCACCATCACGTTCCCCTCGTGGCCTTGCTCGCGCCGCTGCCAGCTGTGCTCAGCTGGCTCAAGTAGCGTGGCCCAGCATACGGATGTATGCGAGAATGTCAGGCTGGGTATAAATTCTTCTCTGATATAGGGAGATGCGGTTCGGCGGTTGTAACGGGCTTTCGCGATAAAGCTTACCAAGAAGGAATCAAATGTTGATTGACGTGTCAATATTCTATCAATGAAAACTTCTTCTGCAGGAATGACCGCTCAATAGACTCAATCTTCCAAGACACCAGTGGAAGCGGACGTCAAGTAAACTGCTTCGCGATTTACGGTACTTACCTCACCGTTATAATGACGACCGAAAAGTGACATAACAAAATATTGTGTTTCACGGGATCCGGAAGATGTTGTAAAGGTTGTTACATTATAGTTCCCAGAAAACAAACGCCGTTTCAATATTTTCGGAAGTACCGACACATATAATGTTGTAAGTACTGCTTAGGAGGAGTATTATTAAAACCATCAGAATATATAGGAAGACATTTGTTTGCAATGAAGACGCTATGAATGAACGGCGTTTAGCGACGGCAAGTTATGAGCGTTTGGGAATTTATAAGTTCACGTGATTGATAACTATGGACATGCGGACAATGACGACCTGTTTTGTCGGGAGATGGAGTTGCGGTGATGACCTGATATCGGACGACTCGTGGCAGACGAACAAGCAAGTTTCTTCTCAGCGAATGGTAAGCGTCCAGTGTCAAGCACAGCACGTGGCTACCGACGTTGTCGACGTTTCGAACACTTACCGCTTTCGACAAAAGTGCTGGCACCTGGGCTAACTTTGTGGAAAGACTCGAAGGCTTCCTCGAGTCCAGCGCCATCATGAACTGTAACTGAAAACGCTCCACTATTCAGTCGGTGGGTGGCGAAACGTATCCGCACCTGCGGAGTCATGGTCGATGCGTACTCTAAGTGGTTCGAAGTTTATACGACGCCTGCCACGACGTACAAACGCGTTATTGACGTTCTACGCTCTCTTTTCCCTACTTTTGCCCTACCGAAAATATCTTTTCTCTGATAAAGCGCCAAATCTTGCTTCAAATAAAATAAACAAGTTTTTGAAAACCCCCACCCCGCCCCCCCAAGAAAAAACAAAAAAAATCGGCATCAGGCATCACATTAGTGCACCATACCATCTTGCAACTAACGGGCAAGCAGAACAGATGGTGTGCGAAACGAAGAAAGCCCTCTTGAAGCTTACGGAAGAAGCAGTTCAGTGAAGAATCGCCAGGTTCTTGTTCCAGCAGCACGCGACGGTCTCATCTTACACGGTAAAAACACCCGCCGAAGCAATGTTCGGCAGACGAAGAGCCACACCCCTCGATCTCATATGATACTATGGCCATGAATGAAGATCGAGAGATTCCCAGATCGGGAGTAATGGCAGATTATTCGGTCGCACAACTCGTCTATACGTGAGGAATTTCAGCGGAAGTCGGGCCTTCCATGTAAAACTTGAGTAGAAAAGGCTCTATGTTGGTTGACAAGAAGGTGTCATCCCTCTGAAGACGTTGGATATCAATGCCCTTGAGTGTAAATATAACGAAATCACAAAACTCTCTTTGTGTATTGTGTAACCGCATTTGTATTTGGTAGTAGAGGCTATGGTGGTGATTTGGACCTTTCACACCAGGCTCCTTTTTCTTATTTTTCGCCTCATACTCCTTTGCGGTTTCAGTAGGCTTCAAGAATCTTTTGGAACGGGGACACTTTACGTCAATGAGGCCATTTGTTGCAAGTAGTCAATCAGGGAATGCTGCTAGAAATCCGTCCTTCATATTAACGAATAAGCCGCACTTCTGCACATTGCAGTTTTCCTGTTCCACGTACAGTTGTAAAGCAGCATCCTCACTGATTCTAGCCATATTCTGTTGCGGGTGAAGAAAGGTCTTTGGGTACACGATACTTGAAACAAGTCAGGCACTGTACGTTGTGGTTCGACACCCACTAATATCGTCGTCCTTATAGAGCCTCATAATTTAATCATTACCTCGTCACCTCATATTGCTCTTCATCAACAGTAAGTACAATAGGCTACCGCCATATTACAATCCAAGAATTGAAAAATTTAGTCGTTCAATCCTTCAATATGTTTTTTATTTATATAATGTTATTACGTTACATTACCTCGAGACGATCGACGTCCATCGTCGATCTTCAAATACTTATATAAGGGGGAGGGGGGGGCGATCGGTGGCCGAGTGCATGTCTAGCGCACACCAGCTCGAAGCACGTGGAGCGAAAGCTCGCGCTGCAGAACCCACCCCGCCCCTGCCCGTTTCGATGTGGAAGAGCATCATACCGGCGTGCGGTCGTGTATCACTACTGCGTGGTGCACGTTAAAGACCCCAGGTTTGCGGTTGTACGGCACTGGCTAAATTGCTCATCTACACCTGAGACACCAGACGCCCACTAAGGCAGACTAACTTCCGGCTGTATAAACATACACACAACAATTTGCAATTAGACGCACAATCACAAAGAACACAGCGTGCCGCCTCTTTTCTTTGGACCGTCTTTTTTTTAACCAGCGCAAGCTCGCGCTTTCTCTCTTTTGAGACGGTTAGAACTAACGTTGATTAGAACAGTCGCACATAAAACCCGCGTTTCTCCTACCCGGCCGCTTCCTCCTCTCATTATGTGTAGGTGGTTAAAACTACACAAGCTATAATAATGGTGTATTATTCATATTTGCTTTCAGTTTCAGTCAGGGGAAAGGAGGTTCGCGGGAAGTAGGGCCAATAAATGAGCTGCGCTTAGAGTATCGGCACTCTCTTCTCCGACAGTGTTGTGGGCGCCGCCATTTTGGTGCTTGTGCAGAACAGGCGCAACTGCCGATCGTCATGATTCAAAATTGCGACTTCCTCAGCATTAGATTCGGTGTTATGAAGCTCATGTAATATTGCTTTGCTTTGTCGCAAACTGTTTAAAGTGGAGGACGGAAAAGCGTTTCTTGTGATTTCAGATACAGCTTCAAATAACTGGCAACCATGATTTTAAGCCACAATATGGCCAAGTGTCGCTACTCTGAAGCGTAGCTTATTTCATGACACTATTGATGCCCTTGTTCAAGAAGCTTGTAATACCTGGAGGGGCCATGACGTGAGCCCCGTGGATTCCACAAGCCACTACCTTTTGGCACCTGCCTCTTCCTCATTGTTCCCGCTAGTGCCAGTAAATTAGCTACGCTTCAGAGTAACGACACTTGGCCATATTGTGGCTTAAAATCATGGTTGCCAGTTATCTGAAGCTTTATCTAAAATCACAGGAAACGCTTTTCCGTCCTCCACGAATGTTTAAACAACCCGCGACAGAACATAGCAATATTGTATCAGCTTCCTAGCACCGCATCTAATGCAGAGGAAGTCGCACTTTTGGATCATGACGATCGGCAGTTCTGTTTACTCTGCACAAGACCCAAAATGGCGGCGCCCAAAACAATTTTGGGGAACGGAGTGCCGATACTTTAAGCGCAGCTCATTTAGTGAGTCTAGGCATGAAGTGAACTCGGGTGTATTCTTTCGCTCTTCGTCTTTATCGTTTATTGATTTCAATTATATCGAATAATGAACACTTTATATCACGCTACGCTTGTGTAATTATTTGTCTTAGATTTATTAACCTGACCCAGTACTTAAACCGTTCATTTATCGATAGTAAATCTTCAAATATATTTTCTAAATGTGAAGGTAAAACGACACGGAGATTGATGATGATACAGACGCCAACGCCGCCCTCGAAAATTTTTTGAACTTAGAAATCAGCAGTTTTGTCTGCCATCCGCCAGGTAGCGCAACAAAACACCCAAACAGTTTTTAATTGTTTTTAAAATTAGCTAAGCTCTACAACTATCAAGAAACCAAAGCAAGATCATTGGGAAAATCTAATACATCGCAATGTATATCTATTCCATACAATAAATGTTATTAGATGCCAATAAATCTGTTTGATGTCCAAAAAAGATGTGCGTCAAAAACAGGTAAGTTTGAAGGCTCCCGGAGCGTTATGACTTTGAAAATAAAAAAAGCCACCGTCCACCTCTTGGGCAACTATTGTAGTTCTAAATGTTATAAAAGATTTTACCATAGTTTAATTATTTACTCAGCGGCATTTGAATTACCATGACTCGAAGCACAAAAAAGTGGTACGTTTGATATAGAATATCTAAACAAAACAATTTTACACAACATTACATTTTTTTCCGCATATTACCAATTATAAGCACTACATCTGTAGCTAATTTCATTGCCCTAGCGCTTGTCATTAAAAACATATTTGTGCTGAAAAATGTCAATTTTAGGGCAATATTTGGAGAGCTGAAAAAAACAAAGTAGTGCAAATACCAAAAAAGTATACCGTTACATTCTGCTCCGACATCATCTTAACAAAACTGCTCTATTGGAACCGTGTTATCTTTAATGAATCGTTCATAAAACATGAACCAGTGGAGCAAGTGAGGGTCCGCGCCATCATATTCGCAACGCTACAAATGCGCATGAACAGTATAAACCAATACATACATAATATCAAATGAAAGAGGATTGCATTGCCTTTCGAATGACATCAATCCCACAAAACAGTATTTAAAAGGAGATGAGTAATGACCTGCCAAAAAGTACCTAAACTGCCACATTCAGTGGGACCGTGGCCTTAACTGTAGTGCATATCCTTCTTGAGCGCCCCGCATATCACAGATACCGCCAGCTCTTCTTCGCCCAGTTTTATTCAGCACAGATGCCTTTACACCTTGCTCTTTTGCTTGGAGATGAACCTTTTATAAATCATACAAATATTTTTAAATTCTTAGAAAGCACTAGACTTTTACGTCAACTTTAAACTTTCTTTTCAATTTTTAAATTTTTCATCCACATTATTTATATACAGATTCGTGTCCATCCTTTTATTCTATCACTGGCCACTAAAGCCCTCTTTCCTCTCTAGAAACCATTTATGAAATAGTCACAGACTTTGGCGCTCTATAGCCTTCGATGCTTTTGCGCCAATAAAAATCAATCAATCAATCAATCAATCAATCTAGTGCGGGCATTCCACGCAGAACCTAAGCGTTCCGTCCTTCTTTTAACCAGCATGACAGGGAGGCCATCGGACTGCTTGAAGGCTGGCTTATGTCGTCATTCAGCATTTTTTGCACTTGCTCCTGTATGACTTCCCTTTATTTGACAAAGACTCGGTATGGCGATCGATGCACAGAAAGCGCGCCGTCCTCGGTAACGATGGAATACTTCGCAACGGTGATTTGGCGCATCTTCGATGACGTCGCGAAGCAGTCGCTGTATTCGGTAAGGAGGTCAGTCAGGTGCCGTCGTTTTGGGCCCGGAAGCTTGGGGTCAATATCGAGCTGCGCTGGCGACGACGGTGATTTTGGCGGAGTTTCGGAGTTCCTCAACGCGGCCCGCAGTTGTACCTTTAGTGAGGTGTTGTGTTTCTTGTCGGGAAGTTCGCCACGAGGACCACAGTGCGCCCATCTTGAAGTTCAGCTACTCCTCTTGCGACGTCTACACCTCTTCCTAGATGCAACTGGAGACTTTCCTCGAGCTGGTGATACTGAGGTTTGACGGACCGTTTAAGAAACATTTAGACAGAACTAGGTCGTAATATTTGTCGTGTGGTCTTCCTAGGTGCTACTAAATAGGACTGCATTGTTTTTTTATTTTTGTTTTCAAAAATAAAAATAAAGCAGAGTTGCCCTCTGTTGTGATCTCGTTCTGAACCTGCACTTTAAACAGCGCCATCAAATACACACGGCGTCAGTGAACATTTTATATATATTTAATTGAAGGAGAAACTTAAACCATTACCGTTTGCAATGTAAAGGCGGGCGCCTTCCGCACCAATTGCCCGCAAATGCGATGCGTTGAGTTGTTAGGGGAACGAAGACTCGTAATGTGGACATGGCCCATAAATCATGTCACTCTGATCAAGCAGTTGGAAGCTCTCTGAAATATTGGCTCTCTGGGAAACCCCTGACGATGCTTTTAGAGAGTCCGGATGAGTTCGAAACAGCGGGAACGACTTTGATGCCCAGATGTTCGTGGATGAGCGCCGGTACTACCAGACAGTCATCGTGTTCACCGGCAGGGACGGCACCTCGGTGCTGGAAACTCACTGAGCTCCGGTTCATGGCGGTGTTGTGGATCCATAACCCACACGTGAAAGAGCTGAAGGACAGAGGGAGCGAGAGCCCCGCCGAAGACGAGGCGCGTATCTCCGAAGGACGTAAGTTATAATTATAAGGCAGTTCTCGTGTACACATATCGCGGTATCGTGTGAAGTGAAATTTGAGCGTTGGACAGCAAGCCGGTCGCTCTCTCTCCAGGCATGTATAGTAGTATTTGTTGTACGGTTCGGGATTTCTGACAGTGCCTGGATAAAGGTGGACGCTGCTAAAAGTCCTTTTACGCTGGCAAAGCAGGCGTCCCACGTATTTTGATCATCCACAAATGATATTAATACAAACCCTAGCTCTTCGTAACGCCACTTGAGCATATAAACATATCGCAAAAAGTTGTCTAAGCAGATTGTAAGAACCTAAATAGTAACCTCGAAGCCTCAGAATTGCAGCCTACATTTTGCTAAAGACTTGACTGAGCTGCTTCTGTGCTAAATCATCAGCGCTTATTTACAACTCTTCCGAATGTCGGATGTCACTCTCAGGACTTCAGCAGGTTCTTCTTCAAGCTGGTATAGAATCATTTGTTAACAACATAATAAGAGCAAACACTTCAGTCAGGTGTCTTAAAAACTTTTCTAATCGCCCTATCACTTGCTTTTTTAACTTATAGCAGTGTTTAATTTATAGTGTTTGTTCACACTGGAGTGCCGCCAATTGCAAACGCTTGTCTTCCCTATCAGTAGCGACGGGGAGTCCAGCAGTCGAACCCCTCGCAACGAACCCAGCCCCAGGAGGGCCAACGCCCTTCGGGGAAGAGCAATCCTACTCCGACGCCACAGAATGACTCCGAAGCTCCAGGCGTCTCCTCCCCGATGCTCGCTCTGTCCGGACGTCAGCCTGGGGGAACCAGCTGCATGCTGCCCCCTTATTTTGTTCGGACCGCACGTGAAGTGCCCCGCGACCTTACACCTTCGACCTCGGCACATGCTGTTACTAGCTTCACCCAGCCACCTCCCCTGTTATGGGCCCAAGTGACTTGTCCCATGACCCTCGACCACGAATGGCAACTCTCTCCTCATATGGTAGAACCAGCTGCATTCAGCCACTTCCTCCTGTTACTGCCTCAAGTGAAGTGTACCGTGACCTTGGACCTCAAACGGCCCCTTACTCTGCACATGATAGGACCAGCTGCATCCAGCCTTCTTCTGGTCTAGCGTCAAGTGACCAGTCCCGTGACCCTGATCCTCTAACGGACCCCTTCTCTGCACATGCAAGAACCAGTTGCACCATGCCACCTCGTCGTGTTTCAGGTGGCCCGCCCCATGACCTTGAACCTCTAATGGACCCCTTCTTTGCGCTTGCTAGAACCAGCTGCATACGTCCAGCTTCTTCTGCTCTGGCCTTTAGTAACGTGTCCCGTGAGCGTGAACCTCAAATGGGCCCCTTCCCTGCACATACTAGAACAAGCTGCATCCTGCCCCCTTTTCCTGATCTGATATCAAAGGACGTGTTTCATGATTTTGGACCTCAGGCAGGCCCTTTCGCTGCACATGCAAGAACCAGTTGCAGAATGCCACCTCCTCGTGTTTCAAGTGACCTGCCCCGTGACCTTGAATCTCTAACGGACCCCTTCGCTGCGCTTACTAGAACCAGCTGCATCCGTCCAACTCCTTCTGCTCTTGCCTTAAGTAACGTGTCCCGTGACCCTGATCCTCGGACGGACCCCTTTCCTGCACATACTAGAACTAGCTGCACCCTGCCACCTTTTCCTGCTCTGATATCAAGGGACGTGTTTCGTGACCCTGGACCTCAAACAGGCCCCCTCGCTGCACATGCAAGAACCAGTTGCACCATGCCACCTCCTAGTGTTTCAAGTGACTTGACCCGTGACCTTGGACCTCTAGTAGAGCCCTTCTCTGTCCAACCTACTGCCTTCACTTCCTACCCAGGATATGTCACCGAGTACGAGAAATTCGTCATTGTGTCGTCTACGACGGATAGTACGGAACACTCCCCACAACTTCCAAGTTTCGGCCTGGAGTACGCGGCTGTCGAAGAGACCCACAGTTGGGTTGATGTCCCGGTCGAGCTGACGGCATCCAGGGGTCCCACTTCCGAAGAATCCCAATCTCAATCAGCTGCCGCTTCCGCGCATGACGGTGAACCTAGCCACGCCTTCCTTGCAAGACCATCGCAAGCTTTCGTTCAACATCCCGGGGCTTTAGATCTTGTGGTTTCGGCGCTTTCGGACGAAGAAGACTATGTTCCCGAGACCGACCGCAATAAAGAACCATAGTTCCGGAATCCAGTTCTCAACTCTGAACAATTCGGGATCCTGATTGACTCTTGTGTTAACGTATCGTTAACGTAGGACGAACATTTGTCTATCAAACGAACTTTTTTAGCGAACATTGATCATTTTGTAGGGCATTTCAATATTGTTTGTTTTGTTTTTGATGTAAGGCGTATATATGCTTGAACTGCGCGTTTTATGCATTGGGCGAGCTTGACGCTTGGCATTAAACTTTGTGGAAATGTTTTAGTCAAGATTATGCAATATAGTTTGCTGTTTTTAGATGTGATGAACTTTGTTTTACTTGTACGCTCCGAACGATATTATTTATTAAGCCTTTCCTATATTCCAACATTCACTGATCCAGAGAAATAAAAACATGTCCCGAGTACAGGCAAGGTGGTGTTTGTTTAACATGATGGTAAGCCCTGAGATTGGAAGAGAACAGAGTTAAGACATGTAATAAGACAGACACTTTGTTCACCCCCCCTTTTCCTTCCTGTCTTCTATTTTTTTTTGTCCTCTTACATTTTTAGATTAGTTCTCTCCCAGTATAGGGTTTTACTCTCCTGTACAGAGAAATAACTCTGCAGTTGTCACGGAATACATAGTTTATGCTTGTTCGAGTTTGAAGTTTTATCTGTATCTGGTTTACGTACACAAAAATACGATCAACCCTGATGGTTGTTTTTAGTTTAATATAGAACAGAGCTTTCTTTTTGATTGGATTTTTAGCCTTATTTCCTAAATATAATCAGTAGTTGAATATAATGCAATAAATGCAAAGGAGCAAGTGAGCTGGACAAGGATGAGGAAAATAATCCCTGGAGAAGGGGAACAGGAGGGACAGAGGACAAACACAGATCTCCAATCAGAGTTAGGTGACTGGTGCGCGACCGAAAAAATTCGCCTGGTCCGGGAATCGAACCCGGGACCTCTCTATTTCCAGTGAAGCGCTCTACCAGTTGTTGTTTTTTGTGGTAGATCTGCAAGTTTTCTCAGTGCTTCAGGCGAGCGCTGCATTGATGTCGTTGTCCTGTAGGAAATATGATCAATATTGAATACACTCATGATAGTTTACTATGAGAGCGAGTGAGACGATGTTTTGTAAGCCTATAAGGGTATGTATGAGATCATGGCAGTGTGAGGTACCGGTTAATTTTGGATAAGGCGAGAAATATATATATATATATATATATATATATATATAGACAGACAGACAGACAGACTGTTTGGGTTACAATTGGTTGGTGTTACGAGACGCGTCTCTTGTCTGCGACAGCGTGGAGTCTGTTGCATCTCCGTCGCTCGCTACCCGGCTCTCCCCTCCGGTTTCTCTGGTTGAATCCGGCGTTGATTGGGCTCAATAGGTCGTGGTCGCTGTACACGGCAAAGACGCACATAATACACGGCAGGTGGCATATCTGAAGAATTGAGTGTGCGTGAGCAGGAGCGACAGTCGTGCAAGTTTAGTGGTCTCATTGAACGTGCGGAGAGCTCGAATGATCAGTCCTGAAGATTTAGTACTACCGGATTAAGGCTCTTGGGTGGCGCTGGATAGTGCGGCAAGACTTCTGACACAGTGTCTCGAACGTGCAAGGTGCAGTAGTGGTCGTGGTCGCTGTACACGGCAAAGACGCACATAATACACGGCAGGTGGCATATCTGAAGAATTGAGTGTGCGTGAGCAGGAGCGACAGTCGTGCAAGTTTAGTGGTCTCATTGAACGTGCGGAGAGCTCGAATGATCAGTCCTGAAGATTTAGTACTACCGGATTAAGGCTCTTGGGTGGCGCTGGATAGTGCGGCAAGACTTCTGACACAGTGTCTCGAACGTGCAAGGTGCAGTAGTGGCTACACGACGCCTATCGAAAATGGGTGGGGTGGATATATTGACATCTTGAATGACAATTTAATGACCGGTCATGTGTTCTCGGCAGTATAACACCAATTGTATGGCGTTGACGCGTCTTAGAACATGCGCCCACACACAATGCTGTATCTTCGACCGCTAGACAGCAAATGAATTCCGGCGATGCTCTGTAAATATCGGATCTGCGACTTACTCGACAAATAGATCCCCGGCAATATCCCGGCGCCTGTGCTCCTCGGAAAGTTGAAATGAAGGTCTAGAGCGTAATAAAAAAGACGCCTGGGCATGCTCGGGGAACCACGCGACACTGTACAAGCGCTAACGGAGGTCTTTGTTAATGAATCACGTATGTCGCCGGGAGAGACTGGAACTTCTTGAATGTCGCGCCGTCACGTCCTAGTATAGTGAGCGACCTTCCGAAGAGCCCTTCGCCGCTTTTAAGTCACTCTACGTTCTACATTACACAAAGAACACAACATGGTGCACACATGACAGAAATATCAGCGGGCCGACCTCAGGCATGTTCGAAGTATCTTTGTTTCTTAACTATCAGGGCTGGGCAATATAGCGATACAAATGTATCGCGATAGTATATTTGAGTAACTTTCAAGTATCTATCACTGCATCGAGATACTTTTGAAAAATGTGTTTCTTATTCCAGTAGTGAAAAACATTTGCGATGGATCGCTTGTTTCTGCAATATTCCGCCAGGTATGTGGATGTCGTTGCCTTTGTGTTCGAGAAATGTCCCGTGTCACTTTTCTATGATTAATTGAAAATCTCCATACACTCTAAGAAAAATGACAACCCGGGGTGGTAAAATGGCGCTTTGGAGGCTTTGACTACCCAAAAGGCGAGTTACCAGCCTTTGGGCAAAGTCACGACCCCAAACCGCTGTGGAATGACCACCTTTCTGCAGGTGACGACAGGGAGAGTGTCACTTTCGAATCTGATATTCACGTGCAGGCAGTCGTAAATGATATTAGTAACTTAGATAACTACATAAAGACTATAAATTATGTTCTTCCTTAGCTTTCGTGATCTTTTAAGATCCGCCAAGTTCACATCTGTTGGGCAATTCGCGTAAATTGGTGGAATACAAATTTTGTCGGCACGAGCAGCAACACTGGTTCTCAACAGCTGGGCCTGGCTTGGCATCAACAACAACGAACGACGCGTTTGGTCTGTCGTGAGTGTTTGCCGAAATGAGGTAAGGATATTGTTTTTGCCGCATTTAAGGCCCGTTCACACTCTTGCGACCGATAGAGACCAGACCAGTTTTTAAGCCCCTTGCGATCTCTCAGCACCAGCTCCGCTTTAGCGCATCCGGTCCTAAGAAGTCGCAAAAGGCTTAAAAACCCGTCTGGTCTCTCTCGGTCTTACTCGGTCGCAAGAGTGTGAAACAAAGTAATTAGTGGTATATCTGATCGTATTGAACCATTGAACACTGAGACCGGTGATCGACAGGGTAAACATGCTCATAGGTATGTGACTGTGTCTGCCCGTACTGTTTTCCTCAATCTCGGAGCGGTTGGGTTTCTGAGCTGCACCTGTCGTGGTTGTGATCTCCCGGCTGTACGTACGTAGCGCGTGAACTTCCGATTCAGTAGCGGGTTGCAGTGCAGTGGCATTGTAGTAATTGGCTTTTACTAGATAGTAAAGCGATACGCACACGTCGTGCACCTCTACAGGAAATTGCCGCACGCACTACGCGAAACTCGTATAAAACGAATGGGTACAATATGTAAATAAACTTGTTTTTTGTTGGAAAAAAAAAAAGGAGGCATGGCATAGTGGTTAAGGTATCCGCTTCCTACGCAAGTGGACGCGGGTTCGATCCTCGATGGGCCTACTTTTTTTTTTCTTTTTTCTAGAACATTTTTGTTTTGTTGTTGTTGGGCATTTGGCGATATTTACGACATTTATTTTTTATGATTAACACTGAAAAAAAAAGATTGTTGTTGACGAAACTTTGCAGAACTAAATGGTATACGACTTTCTTTCCGGAGGTGCAATCGGGGACAGCGGGGCTTGGGTTGCCGGCTGGACGGGTTAAGTTTTGTAATTAGCAGTTGCACACTGTCACAGCGAAGTGGCGTGAATGCGGGCCGGGGGGGGGGGTTTGGTTTAACGCGCTCACCAGTGATACACGCGCCGTCCGAAAAGGGTGACCCAAATGGCATATGCTCTCCGCATAGTGCGTATTGCCATTTCCGGTCGAAGTGCACGACGTAGTGCATATAGCTTTACTCTTACTAGATTGTTGCGTCGTCACGGGCACTATTTGTGTTGTTACAAGTGCCAGCTCGAGCCTGAACTCGCGCCTCTCTCGCCGGTCGTGTTGTTCAGTTTTGATGTTCTGCTCTATGATTCATTAAACCTAAACCTAAAAGTCAATCGCCTCTGCATCGTCACCCATCAGGGCATCCCAGCCCTGCCGCTCTACCGGCCCTTCCTGGATGTCTCCTGCCACCAAGTAGCAGCCTGATCGTCGAACCACCCACATGGTCGCCTCTACATCAGAGAATCACACATTTTGGTGCGTCAGCTACCACTACATTTTGTTGCGTCGGCTGCTACTATATTTTGATGCGTCTGCCCATCCCGTTCTTTCGACTGTTTAACTCTTTCCTGGGCAGAAAAAGAGCCCCTGCGGTTTCTCACGACGTTATTGCGCTCATGCTTGTTTAGTTTTTTTCAGGGCAGCATATAAGCTTCTGACGTTCTTGCAGTGTTCCCATGCTTGTGTTCCTTTAGTTCTTTGAGGACAGTAAATAAGCTTCTGAGGTCCTTCTCAGTGTTCCAACGCTCGCGATCGTTCACTTTACCAGTCTGCCCTGCAAGACGTGGCCTTTCAAACCTTCTGATCTTTTCCCCTTGGCCAGTCGCTCTGCTGTACCCAGTTTTGGACTGTACGAAATTTCACTGCATTGAGACGTGGCCTTTCAAACCTTCTGATCTTTTCCCCTTGACCGGTCGCTCTGCTGTACCCGGTTTTGGACTTTACGAAATTTCATTGCATTGAGACGTGCTGCCCTATACCCCGTTCACCCCTAAGCTGAGACTGCAGTGGGAACTATGTGCTTGCCGAACAAATCAGCCACCTTCCTTTCATCACCTGACCCAGTCCTCGGCAAGTGGGTATGAGCGGGAGCGTGATCACGTAACGAAAGAGGGATGTATGACTGGTCCATTGAGGATGTAGCTTCCACCGCAGTCTCAGCTTATTGAGGATGTAGCTTCCACCGCAGTCTCAGCTTAGGGATGAATGGAATATAGTCAGGACGCAAGATGGCCGCCCAGCTCCGGCCTTCCAAGAAGGTGGCGTTTACAAGACGGCCACTGTCTTCATTGGCCTCCTTGCTCGAGACCCTACGGCGAAGAACCAGCGTGCACGAGCACGCGTGCGCCACGTAGCTTCATCGATGGCTGCCCGTACGCGGAGGAGCTGGCATCTCCTCCACTGTGATATTGGCCGATGCTTCTATCTGCTTTGTGTCTGAGTGGACCACGATCAGTAGTGCGTAACTCGTAAGTAAATTACGTAGTCAATGCGCTTCTGAGGTCCTTCTCAGTGTTCCAACGCTCGCGATCGTTCACTTTACCAGTCTGCCCTGCAAGACGTGGCCTTTCAAACCTTCTGATCTTTTCCCCTTGGCCAGTCGCTCTGCTGTACCCAGTTTTGGACTGTACGAAATTTCACTGCATTGAGACGTGGCCTTTCAAACCTTCTGATCTTTTCCCCTTGACCGGTCGCTCTGCTGTACCCGGTTTTGGACTTTACGAAATTTCATTGCATTGAGACGTGCTGCCCTATACCCCGTTCACCCCTAAGCTGAGACTGCAGTGGGAACTATGTGCTTGCCGAACAAATCAGCCACCTTCCTTTCATCACCTGACCCAGTCCTCGGCAAGTGGGTATGAGCGGGAGCGTGATCACGTAACGAAAGAGGGATGTATGACTGGTCCATTGAGGATGTAGCTTCCACCGCAGTCTCAGCTTATTGAGGATGTAGCTTCCACCGCAGTCTCAGCTTAGGGATGAATGGAATATAGTCAGGACGCAAGATGGCCGCCCAGCTCCGGCCTTCCAAGAAGGTGGCGTTTACAAGACGGCCACTGTCTTCATTGGCCTCCTTGCTCGAGACCCTACGGCGAAGAACCAGCGTGCACGAGCACGCGTGCGCCACGTAGCTTCATCGATGGCTGCCCGTACGCGGAGGAGCTGGCATCTCCTCCACTGTGATATTGGCCGATGCTTCTATCTGCTTTGTGTCTGAGTGGACCACGATCAGTATTACGTAACTCTCCAGCAGTATGGCATAATATGAGCCGTGTTCGGCATTGCTTGGTATCCGACCAGCGGACCCGAACCTACACCGGAGGCATTTAACAGGACTGTGCACATGTCTTGCACCTTCTTACATGGTCTTAAATGTCTTTGTCAACACCGGGGTACCAGAGGATAGTGTTTGCCAAGCTCTTCATGACTGACTTGCCTGGATAGGTGTCATGGAGCATAGCATAGTATACTGATAATGCCTGCTCAATTGCCGGTTGCCAGCAATCACCACAAGGGTGCGTTGCTTACCTATACAAGGCAGAAAATGTGAACGATGAAAATTAGCCTCCCTCGTGCGTTCTTGTATTTTTGGTGCTGTTTTTGGCATTTGTCGTTGTACATGGCGGGGCTGTCATTTCACGAGACCCCAAGCACCACCCGGGATCATGGAAAGTGACTGAAGCTTATTTCGAGGAAAGACTGCGTCTCAACTTCTACCTCCTATATACGCAATAGTGTGCGGTAGGCACCTTTTTGTGACTGACATTAAGGAAGGCCTGTGTGGTTCCCCTTGTGCATTCTGCTCAGGCTCCATTCAAAGCCCAGCTTGGCTCAAGCCTCTCTGGCGTTAAAGCTGGATGAGCCCATGTACCCTTCCAGGTCCTGTTTTGGTGCTGCTTGACTGGCTCTCACTGCTTACCTACCCACATCTTTCTCGCACTGTTCGAGGTATATAGTGACGGGCGTCTGACAACAGGCACAGTGCATCATTACGAAACGTGAGCCCCGGCACAGCTAACACCTTCCACACTGCTTACGTGACTTCGTAGCGGTTGTTACCCCAGAGGACCCTGGCCGTTGCAATTCCTCTTCACCTTCTAAACTTTGAAGCCAAACCAAATATGCAGCAAAACCAAAACATGCACTACCTTTCAGCATTTTAGCACCGCTTCTCGGCATCATTGTCGTTGTAGCAATGCTCTGTTTGTTTGTAGTATAGATGGTGATATCACAACATCTTCCTTGTCACTCATGGTGCTTGCAGGAACTTCGCAGAACATGAGAACATTGAAACTGCATAGAGCTGACACTGCTGTGGAATGACCAAAATATGCGGTTGCAATTTCCGCTTGCGTCAGCCAGCTCACCACAATGCGACATCGGGACGTGGCATGTCACAGTGTCGTAGGACGCCAGCTACGCTTGATGTGGGAACCATCGTATAATGCCTGTCTTTATCGTGCATGTGTTTCACGTTTACTTTGCCAACTGATGCAATGAAAAGAGTTTTTGGTGGAGGCTATCGAGTTGGCAGGTTACGACCGCCTGAGCATTCAACTAAGTGGTGATTTCACTTGGCTATTCGTTTCAGTGGAATGTCTAATCTTGATTGTGATGTCAATAGTCTATTTTTTGGCTCGTTTGTTCGAAAGTAACTCTGTCGGTCTATCTAAGGAAGCCTCAAGGAAAAGCTTTGCTAAGGCTGCACTGGCCTTGACAATTCTTTTTCTTCAGACCGAGATAAGACCACCTGATTTCATTTTGAGCAAGCCAGCACACTGCAGAGGAGGAATGATCCAGATTTAGCATGAAGTTATAGGTTTCACATGAGCACATTCCATTTGTAGCTGAAAAAGAGGTGTCACTTAATGAGAAAGACAAGTGAAACAAAAACATTATTAGGTATTTCGGTTAAGAAAGCTGTGCATACTTTAGCTCAGCTTTCAGTATTTTGGGCTCATTTTACTTTTTAGCTGTGAGTTCATCTATGATCACTATTAGTTCACTTGGAGCATGTAAAATACATTGGACGTGACAGACAACCGCACTTGAGCATCCATCATATGTCTGAGCTGTGTCTTCTTTTTTTTCAGTTGAAGTGTATGTCTCACTTAGCTTGATCAGTATCTACTTCATGTACTGAATACCTTTTTACAGGGTTGCGTCGCCACAGGAGACTTGTGCGCTTGTGGGTGTTTGGTGAGTGGCGTCACCAATCACCATGAGCCCTGAGCCCAGCATGGGTTCAGACCCCCTGCATGCCTGGCTGTGCTAGGTGTCGCCGTGTCTGATGAAACTGGGGTCCTGGCAGTTGAGCCAAGCCCGGGCTAGGTTTCCTTCAAGGGCCCTCCAGGTTGGGCAACACACCACCCCAGCCCGCACTCCTCACAGACAGATGTCCTGCGTTGGCTCGCCCAGGACGATCCGGTCAGTCGCTTTGCTTTCTTGTGATTTTCATCTCCATCCCTGTTTTCAACCTCTTATCTTTCAGATGTAACAGAATTCTTTGAAAGGGAAGAAGAATTATATAGCCCATGGGTGTTGACAACCACTAGGGTGTGACATGATAACACCAAATGCTTTACTATGAAAATATCTCACTCCATAAAAATCCAATGGCCTTGGCACGAATAGGGTTTGCGTGGTTAGAACGACTGGATGCGCAGCAGCCTCAGGGTCTTTCTCTTTGAATAGACCTATCTCACCAGCCAATTTCGTGAAGCCGCCACTGCCGCAATGCATCAAAGGAACTTTAGTCTTTTTGCATGTGGGAGAACCCCGCTGGAGCTTTGCGCGTGACGAGATGACACGAGCTGTCTCATGCACTGCCCCCTGCCTCCTGTAAACTAAAGTACATGCGTGGAACGCTTAGTGAGATCTGTTTATTGGGACGATTGATGGCAACAATAGATTACTGTTGCCATCTATGGTTGCGGACAGCTGGAGCACAAGTTGAGACAGCTGTCTCTACTGTCTAGGCAAACCCGGTATCTCGGTGTGCCCACGGCGGCCCCCTTTCTTGGTGCGGCATGACTACTGTACAGCATGGAGGGTGAGATCCTCATGCATTCTTTCAGATGCGTGGTGTCTACACCACTAGGATAGCAACATTCGGCACTGTGGGTGCACTGGCATAAATGAATAGAGACAAATGTATTTTTCTTGGTAGAGTATTTGGTGACACTGTCAACTGGCATGCTTGCAGCCAGGCTAGCAATGGCCATGGTGAGGTGACTCACATCCCAAATGTCCCAAGATGCCTTTGTCACATTCTAATCATTGCGTTTGATGTGCTTGCAAGAATGGGATATTTACAATAAAACATAGCAGTTCATTCAAGATAGATATTAAACATACTTTTTTAATTAATCTGTATATGCTTGTAGTGTAATTTCATAATCACTGCAGGTTCAGAAGGTTAATTGACAACAAAATTTGATTGTTTAATTTTTTTGGTTTTGTAATGTATGGTTCCAGGTGCATCAACGTAAGGCATAGGCATTGTTGCATGTTATGACTCCAAAAGTTTGGGTCTATACAGCATGAATAATTGTATTTTTGGTGGTGATCATACCAAAAATAGCATGTTGTTATTTCAGCAATTGCTGCTCGTGAACTCGAGAGACTGGAATTGGAGCTATTGCGACTTCAAGATGTAACGAGATTTCAGCTGCTCTTCGGATCATGGCCAGGCAGCGGAATGGATCTTCAATCCTTTGGCGTGCTTGATGGTTTAGACCGTGAAACTTCCAAAATTGTGTTTGCCTTGCAATGTCACAACGTTCAAAAAGATTTTTCGTGTGAAGCCAGCGTAAAACATCTCTGTTTGCTACATTGTTACAAGTTTGTCACCCTGTTTCTTCTTTTTTTTAATGGTGATTCAGAACTGCTGTTTGCAACACCGGAGCCCACGGCCGAGCACCTCATGCTGCAAGCACCAGTAAAAAGACGCAAAAGAGGGTTAGCAGACAAGGCCCATCATGTAATCGATGCCACTAGCCCGACAGCCCACAAGACCACGTATTGTATGCAGCAAACCAGTTGTCGTTGTTAACCTGTCTCAACCACGACATGCCGGCAGCGGTGGGATCCAGTGTTGCCCATGGCAAGAACAAAGGCTATATAAAAATGATAGGAGACGAGTGAACCTTGCAGTACGCGCTTCTGCTATTTGTATTGCAGCCACCGACAGCCTGTCAGCTGCCCTTGAATAGACCCTTTTCAAAAGTGTGCACCATCTATACTCTGTTCACCCTTAAGCTGAGACTACAGTGCCTGCCAGACCAATCAGCCACCTCCCTTGTATCACCCAGTGATGTGATTGCTGTGCCATTTGCGCCAAATATAACAGCTGCAGGCCTCGCTACTGGACCAGATCCTTAGGGTAGGCTAGTGCAGGTTTTCAGGACTTTCGATAATCGCCTGAAATAACATACTATTAGATTTGATTTCGTACCAAGCACTGACAGTACTCGGAAGTTTCGCAATAAGTCTCGTGATCTTTTCTGGTGGGTTAGTTAGCTTTGTTGAGTGCGCTTCTCACCGCACACTGGTGTACTGCAGTGAAGCAACAATTGCGAACTAGGCGTTGCGACGTTGCGTGTCTTTCTTCACTGTAGCACACCCGCGTGCTAAGGGCACCACGTCTCCAGAGCGAGACGTGGTGCAAGGGGGTATATATGGACTCTTTTGTAGGTTTATTTTTTATGCTTTGTTTTTTTGTCCGATTTAGGAATTGCAGTTTTGTTACAACCCCCCCCCTAGAACCTGAAGGACACATAAATCTAGGTACTCAAAATGATTGTATTTTAATATTTGTTCAGTGGGATTACGTACCTAAGATAATCATTCACGGCAGTTTGCGCTGTCCTTCATCAGCCGTCTTGTTAAAGTGTCTGGTACTTCCACATGCAACTAAACAGCTAGTGTTTGTTCTTCTCCTAATATTTGCCGTCTCTCCTCACATTTGCAGTGATATAAATGAAGTGTGCGGTTATGCTTCAAAAGCTTTTTTTGCTTCTACAAAATGAACCTTTGGCTGCTCCAATAGCTGCTCCAAAATGACTACAACCAATCACATCACTGCTCTTATCACCTGACCCCGCTCTTTGAGCGTAAGTATGGGCATGGGTGGGAGCCTGATGACGTGGCGAAACAGAGACATATAACTGGTCTAACGAGGACGTAGGTTCCATCGCAGTCTCAGCTTAGAGGTGAACGGAGTGTGGTAGCTGCAGCACCAATTATCGAAGTCCGCCATTGTTTGGGCCCACACTCTGGCCGATGTTGCTTGATGTTACAGAGAAAATTGCCTCATCTCAATAAACCTGATGCAAAATTGCTTGTTAGTCTGGCAACACTGAGAGCGTCGGTATTTTAATGTTAGCAAGCGTTGTCGGTACTGAAGCACGGTGGATGCATTGGAAACAACCGTAGAGGCAGTGTGCGATGGCGCAGCAGCTGTGTTTTTCGCCTTCCGACCATGGAACGTGGACAAACAGTTTAAACAACTTACTGCAACTGTCTGACGAAACTTTCGGAGGCCTATGCACACGCTGGCGACAACCTGCAGTGTGTAAGCTTCCACAGTGAAGGCGTAGGACTTGCTGCAGTGCTTCGACGAGGTTGTTGCCAGCATGCAGAGGCCTCCTAGAGTTCCATCAGACAGTCGCGGTAGGTTATTTAAACTGTTCGTCCACATTTCATGGTCAGAAGGCGGAAAACACAGCTGCTGTGCTATCGCACACTGCCCGTACGGCTCTCTCCGATGCCTCCACTGTGCTTTGGTACCGACGACGCTTGCCAACATAAAAATGGCGACGCTCTCAGTGTTGTCAGATCACCAAGCAATTTTGCATAAGGTCTATTGAGCCTATTTGACTGGTTGCCATCTTTTTTTTTTTAAACATTGCATATATCGAAAGCTTTTGGCACAGTGAATCATACCAGGGTGGATGCAAAAGTAACCGGAATGAATTTCTGAAAGGCGGGCCGTTTATAGTACCAGCTTCCTCAGCTACCAGCGCTTAGCAGCACCCCTTCCGAGTTAGTTTGCCGGCTGGCATTGTCTGCTATAAATGTTTTTTTCCAAGCGCTTCAAAATCGTTTTTTTTTTTGCAACGTCTGATATCAAGGAACAGCATGCGGCCGTGAAATTTTGTTTTGGGAAAAACTGCCGGAAACTTGTAATGTCTCAGAGAGCTTGCAAAGAAGATGCCAATAAGAAATCTCATGTCTATGAGCGCTTTTGTCGCTTTAAGGCCAGTGAATTATTGATTGACGACCAACCTCGTTCAGGGCGGCCCTCAACCTCCTCAACTGATGAAAACATTGAAACATTTGGGCATTGTTCACTCAGAGTTTGTTCCTGTTGGTGAATCTGTTAATCAGGTGTTTTACCTGGGAATTTTGCGACACTTGCGAAACTCAGGAAGGCAGAAATACCCCGATGTGAGGGAAAGGGGGAATGATAGTCCCATTACAACAATGCCCCAGCACACACTGCCCTGTCAGTGCAACAATCTTTTTAGCAAAATGGCCATGACACCGCTTCTCCACCTCCCGTATTCTCAGGACCTCGCTCGCCCCATGTGACTTTTTTCTGTTAGCTCGTATGAAAAGTCTTGAAAGGACATTGCAAAAAACGAAAAATGATTTCGAAGCGCTTGGGGAAAAATTCACAACATGCCGCTAGATCCTTAGCAGACGACACCGGTCGGCAAACTGACTTGGTGTAAGATATGCGCCTGCTAGGCGCAACTGCGAGCGTACCTTCGCGTCAATGGAAGAAGACGACGAGTGACAAGGTTTGTGAGTAATTTCGCTCAGCCTTGCTTAGGGTTCTGGACCCGTAAGCTATTGGTGACTCTTGCCCAGAGTCGGCCACGTGACTCAAGACAGCTCCAAGACCATAAGGCGAAGCATCGCAGGTCAATACTAAAGGCTTGCTGATATCGTAGTGAGTCAGAACTGCCGTTGACTTGAGCAGTTCTTTCGCCTTGCGATAAGCCTCAGCTTCGAGGACGGTCCATGTCCAGCTCGCCCCCTTATCCAGCAGTCTGTGCAACGGCTCCAAGGTGTGAGCAGCTCCCTTGAGGAAACGATGGTAGAAGTTAAGCAAGCCCAGGAATGACTGTAGTTCCTGTTTGTTCTTGGGCTCTGGAGCTTCATGAATGGCCTTGACCTTGTCTTCAGTTGGTCGTACCCCGTCCTTGTCAATCCTGAATCCCCAAAACACGACTTGCATTGTGTTGAACGTACATTTTGCTTTGTTAAGGCGTAACCCGTCTTTTTTGAATCGCTGCAGCACAGCTCGCAGGCGTCTATCGTGCTGTTCTTTGGATTCTCCGCCGATAAGGACGTCATCCAAAAAAATTAGTACTCCTTCAATTCCGGCAAGTAACTCCTCCATATAACGCTGGAAGATCGCTACGGCGACGGATACTCCAAATGGAAGACGGTTAACCTTGAAAAGTCCCTTGTGCGTCGTGATGGTGAAAAGCTTTGCTGACTCATCATCGACGGTCAACTGCTGGTAGGCCTGTGCAAGGTCAAGCTGTGTAAAGTGACGGCAACCCGCTAAGTTGCTCAGGAGTTGCTCAGGCGTGGGCAATGGGTAAGATTCCCACTTCACTGCCTTGTTTACGGTACTTTTATAGTCACCGCAAATCCGCAATTCACCACTCTTTTTCAGGATTGGGACTATCGGTGTAGCCCAATTTGAGTGTTTTACAGGTTCAAGGATTCCCTGCTGGACCAACTTTTCTAGTTCTTGCTCCACCTTCGGACGCATCGCATAGGGAACTTGCCTTGACTTGCAGAACTTAGGTGCAGCAGATCTGTCGACCTCCACACGGATGGGTGGTCCCCGACTCTTTCCCAGACCAGCGTCGAAGATTTCCTTGAACTACTCCAGGAATCCGCTACCCTCCTGGGTGTTCCTGAGTTGGACACCTGTGAGGCCGATTCCTAGATGCTTGAACCAGTTTCGTCCAAGAAGGCTTGCGTACTCTCCCTTGACCACCAGAAGTGGCAGAGTTGCCGACCTTTCTTTGTGTTTAACCTCCACGAGTACTCTTCCTAGGACGATAACAGGCTCCTTCGTATATGTGCGTAGCGCAACAGTAGATGGTTTCAGCCTCTGATTTGGAATATGAAGTCGTGCCATTGTTCTCCTGCTTATGACAGAGAACATGCATCCTGAGTCAACCTCCATCGCTGTTGGCTGTCCGTCGATGTCGACGTCTACGAGGATAGCAGGTTCGTTGGACGAGAGGTTGTACAGCTCGTACGTCTTGGTGGTATCGCCGTCTAAAAGATCAGCTTGCGCCTTCCCCCGTCTTGCTCTTGTAGGACTTTTCTTAGCCTTCTTTTGAAGACAGGCTTTGACAATATGCCCCTTGCGGCCACAGAACAGGCATGTGGCGTTCTTGTAGTGGCAATCCTGTGGAGAGTGTGCCCCGTTGCATCGATAGCACACGGAAGTCGCTTGATTGGTTTTAGGCTTCGCATGATGTTGTGCAGGTGGTGACGGTCCCGGTCCATCTTTAGCCACGCTGTGGATTTGGCTGACGTCCTTAGGCGTAGTCCTAATCTCCATGGCATTGTTCTTCGCACATTCCGCTGCTATTGCCAACTTCTCCGCTTGAGCCAACGTAAGCTCGGCTTCGCTCAGCAGACGTCGTTGCAAGGCCTCATCTTTAACTCCACAGACAATCTGGTCGCGCAAACTGCTGTCGAGGGCGTCTCCGAAGTTGCAGGTAACTGCAATACGGCGTAAGTCCGCGATGAACGCAGCCATGGGTTCGTCGCTGTGCTGTGCCCGCTTATTCTGCCTCCTCGTCGCCAAATTTGTTATGTACATTTAATTACATTGAAGCTATGTACATATATACAGGTCAGGTTCGGGACAGTACATGATGGACTGGCGGTTCGATCTGCGGTCAGAACTGCACGAGCACGAGCACTCACAAACCTTGTCACTCGTCGTCTTCTTCCATTGACGCGAAGGTACGCTCGCAGTCGCGCCTAGCAGGCGCATATCTTACACTTGGGAAGGATGCCGCTTAGCGCTGCTAGAGGCGGATGCTGGTACTACGAACGCCTGGCCTCTTCTCTTGAAATTCATTCCAGTTACTTTTTGGGTACCCCCTCATATTTTTTTATTGTTGAAACTTTGGTTCTATGGCCCAGTATCTTGCTTGGTGCAAATCATATCCCTTTTTGTGTTATACATATTTTCAGATTTTTTTTTAGAATGGTGAAATGACTGGTGTACATATTTTGATTATTTAATGTTTGTAATGCATACATAACATTGTTTTTGGTTAAATGTTTCCTGTTTTCATGTAAGTTTATTGGTTCATATTCAAAGGTGGCAGCCAATAAGAAGGGTGCAAGGTTGTTTCTGGCTTCAGAAAGTATAGTTACTATAATTATTATAGTTTGATAGACCAGTGCTGGAAAAATACTTATTTTCAGATTTCCATTTGAACAATGACTCAGAAATACCTACACGGTTGTTTTAAAACGTTTAATTATTTTTTAAAGGAAAATATTTTCAATATAAAATTGTATTCAGGTTTGGTAAATAAAAGAATACAAATAATTGCCACCTGAACACTTCGTCTCCATTATAGCCACTTTATATATATAAACAGTATAGTTTTGGTTGTAATGACACATTGTTTATGAAGTGTCCCCATGCTTGGGAAGTGCCAACCTTTTGATGTCATCACAAAAATAAAAGATTTAAAATAATTACATAGGGGTGTATATGTCCTCCAAATGCAGCACATAAAAAATAAAAAAAATCTCGGTTACGCTATTTTTATATATATATATAAATTGTACCCCAATACGTTTTTTTTTACATAAGTTTAATTTGGGGTTTTTAAAGTAAAGCGAGTAGAGCGAGGTCACTCGACCAACACGGGAAAGCACGCCGCCAGCGTTTGCCCGCGACAATTAGGGGGGGAAAGAACGAGTTGAACAACACAAGACTACGAATTATGTTACCTTTAGCCGATTAGTGTCCAGGAATGCAGATATTGTTGTAACTTTTGCTGCTATTGCACGCGCGGAACGAGCGTGAGGCAGCATGGCTTGAGTAAGTTTATCACTGCGTGAATCTGAAACCGAAACTGATCGGGGGCATGCCGTGTGGCGTTACTTTAGCCGATTGCTTTCACATCATGTTGCCCTTCGAAGCGCTAGACTAAGAGAGGTGTCTAGCTTGCCAATTTAAAGACATAGACCACTAGTATACCAATAATACTTGTAAACACTTTTTGTATTCATCTAGTAAACAGTAGCAGTCACTTGCCTAATCCTTGTCAGAATGTGGTAGGGCATATATACGATTCGGGTCGGTGGGGTAGATAGAGTAGAGAGTCGCGGATGTGTTGTGTTGGAGTTGTCTGTGCTTTGTTGTACTGCTGACATGTATGTGCCTGTAGTAGTGTTCGGTATCTTGGTGATGTGTGTGTGTGTGTGATGTGTTGGTGTAGGCAGTTGAATAGCGCGAGTTCGTACATAAGTACATTTTTTTGGTGCCACCTAGCGGTTACTACTACACTTCCTAGGTGGCGCAAGCTGCCGCTGGATTCAATAAGCTAAGTGTCGAGTAGTCCTGTAGCTATTGATTTACAAACAGCTGGCCTGGCTGGCCTGCGGTTCACAGGTCTTCCTACGTCCCTGCTTCTCAGTTCGATAACAATCGTAATAATTGTGCCACTCAGCCGACTCAGCCACCTAAATGCTCGTTTTGTGTCGAAGAGGTGCGAAGTGCAGGCACAGACGCGCACGAATGGATAACCACGCCGGTAAAGGTAAACCCAAACTAGAAAAGAAAGAAAATAGCGGTAGCGTTGGTGCGGAGTTGAACGCCTCTCGTCGGTGACGACGAAGGCGCCCAGCGATTCATCGCCACACACGACAAGCATACGTTGTGTTCAATAAAGTCAGCATGCCCATTCCTCGTGTAACGATTTCTTTTTTGAGCGTTCACCGCCGGTGGAAAAAATAGTCAATCTAGCGAGATGCCGTCGGGGGCGATCGCGGAAATTCCGGCACACACACTGCCGTCCTTACAGAATATAGGTACGGTACCGGTGTCTGGGGACGGATGTTTAGAGTGTCTGAAGGCGCTTAAAACACGTCGAATAGGCGTATGCGCTCTATTCTCTCACTCGGCCGAAAAGCCGTGCTCTTC
Source organism: Ixodes ricinus (assembly GCA_037355805.1). Lineage (NCBI taxonomy): Eukaryota > Metazoa > Arthropoda > Arachnida > Ixodida > Ixodidae > Ixodes > Ixodes ricinus. The sequence continues at coordinate 31,904 of JAZHYW010026759.1, forward strand.
GTTAGGCCTTACCGGGGAATTCGAGCCTCGCTAACCGGCCGCCATGTTGCTTTTCGGTGTGGTCAAATTTGACTACTTGCTTTTTGACTACGTGTGGGTTCGTCATTTTTACCCTAGGGGTCGTTATATTTGGGACAACTTTTTACCACCTCAAAGGTAGTCGCATATGACTACCTT